>JAXIVJ010008493.1:2500-42500 GCA_036785665.1 Chirona hameri
CAGATGCAAATGTTGCCTCCTGAGTGCCTTTCCTTATCGAGACTGGGAATATGGGAACCACTGACATGAACACTATCATCTAGACACCATCATCTAAACACCATCATATAAACACCATCATATAAAACACCATAATATAAACACCATAATATAAACACCATCATCTAAACACCATCATCTAAACACCATCATATAAACACCATCATCTAAACACCATCATCTAAACACCATCATCTAAACACCATCATCTAAACACCATCATCTAAACACCATCATATAAACACCATCATATAAACACCATAATGTAAACTCCATAATATAAACACCATAATATAAACACCATAATATAAACACCATAATATAAACACCATCATATAAACACTATCATATAAACACCATAATATAAACACCATTATCTAAACACCTTTATATAAACACCATCATATAAACACCATCATATAAACACCATCATATAAATACCATCATATAAACACCATCATATAAACACCATGATATAAACACCATCATATAAACACCATCATCTAAACTCCATCATCTAAACACTATCATCTAAACACCATCATCTAAACACCATCATCTAAACACCATCATCTAAACACCATCATCTAAACACCATCATCTAAACACCATCATCTAAACACCATCATCTAAACACCATCATCTAAACACCATCATCTAAACACCATCATCTAAACACTATCATCTAAACACCATCATATAAACACCATCATCTTAACACCATCATCTAAACACCATCATCTAAGTACCATCATCTAAACACCATCATCTAAACACCATCATCTAAACACCATCATCTAAACACCATCATCTTAACACCATCATCAGCACCCTCCCGGCAACAAAACAGACACCATCATCTAAACACCATCATCTAAACACCATCATCTAAACACCATCATCTAAACACCATCATCTAAACACCATCATATAAACACCATCATCTAAACATCATCATCTAAACACCATCATCTAAACACCATCATCTAAACACGATTCACACACATAATTTGTCAGAGTCAATTACTGAATCGTGGTTGGTGAGCACACAAAACAGACAGTCGGTAAATATGCCAATCGTCACGGATAGCGGACTCAAAATATATGTAAACACGGGTGTGGGGTTGACTCTGCCGAATGCTGGTGTGACGTGTGATTATGACTCAGTGAGTCATAGTCTCCCTCATGAGGGAGTGCAGGGATTATGACTCAGTGAGTCATATTCTCCCTCATGAGGGAGTGCAGGGATTATGACTCAGTGAATCATATTCTCCCTCATGAGAGAGTGCAGGGATTATGACTCAGTGAGTCATATTCTCCCTCATGAGAGAGTGCAGGGATTATGACTCAGTGAGTCATAGTCTCCCTCATGAGGGAGTGCAGGGATTATGACTCAGTGAGTCATATTCTCCCTGATGAGAGAGTGCAGGGATTATGACTCAGTGAGTCATATTCTCCCTCATGAGAGAGTGCAGGGATTATGACTCAGTGAGTCATAGTCTCCCTCATGAGGGAGTGCAGGGATTATGACTCAGTGAGTCATAGTCTCCCTCATGAGGGAGTGCAGGGATTATGACTCAGTGAGTCATATTCTCCCTCATGAGAGAGTGCAGGGATTATGACTCAGTGAGTCATAGTCTCCCTCATGAGGGAGTGCAGGGATTATGACTGACTCAGTGAGTCATAGTATCCCTCATGAGGGAGTACAGGGATAATGACTCAGTGAGTCATAGTCTCCCTCATGAGAGTCACACATAGCTTCCGTCAATGTGATCGACCAGAGCTGGTAACCTCTGGGACTGGTGTCATTTGTAACCTCTGGGACTGGTGTCAATTGTGACCTCTGGGACTGGTGTCAGTTGTGACCTCTGGTACTGGTGTCAGTTGTGACCTCTGTGACCGGTGTCAGTTGTGACCTCTGGGACTGTTGTCATTGTGACCTCTGGGACTGGTGTCATTGTGCCTCTGTGACCGGTGTCAGTTGTGACCTCTGGGACTGTTGTCATTGTGACCTCTGGGACTGGTGTCAGTTGTGACCTCTGGGACTGGTGTCAGTTGTGAACTCTGGGACTGGTGTCAGTTGTGACCTCTGGGACTGGTGTCATTGTGACCTCTGGGACTGGTGTCATTGTGACCTCTGGGACTGGTGTCAATTGTGACCTCTGGGACTGGTGTCGTTGTGACCTCTGGGACTGGTGTCAGTTGTGACCTCTGGACTGGTGTCATTGTGACATCTGGGACTGGTGTCATTGTGACCTCTGGGACTGGTGTCAATTGTGACCTCTGGGACTGGTGTCGTTGTGACCTCTGGAACTGGTGTCAGGTGTGACCTCTGGGACTGGTGTCATTGTGACCTCTGGGACTGGTGTCATTGTGACCTCTGGGACTGGTGTCAGTTGTGACCTCTGGGACTGGTGTCAGTTGTGACCTCTTGGACTGGTGTCAGTTGTGACCTCTGGGACTGTGTCATTGTGACCTCTGTGACTGGTGTCAGTTGTGACCTCTGGGACTGGTGTCGTTGTGACCTTTGGGACTGGTGTCGTTGTGACCTCTGGGACTGGTGTCAGTTGTGACCTCTGGGACTGGTGTCAGTTGTGATCTCTGGGACTGGTGTCAGTTGTGACCTCTGGGACCGGTGTCATTGTGACCTCTGGGACTGGTGTGAGTTGTGACCTCTGGGACTGGTGTCATTGTGACCTCTGGGACTGGTGTCAATGTGACCTCTGGGACTGGTGTCAGCTGTAACCTCTGGGACTGGTGTCAGTTGTGACCTCTGTGACTGGTGTCAGTTGTGACCTCTGGGACTGGTGTCAGTTGTGACCTCTGGGACTGGTGTCGGTTGTAACCTCTGGGACTGGTGTCAGTTGTGACCTCTGGGACTGGTGTCAGTTGTGACCTCTGGGACTGGTGTCAGTTGTAACCTCTGGGACTGGTGTCAGTTGTGACCTCTGGGACTGGTGTCAGTTGTGACCTCTGTGACTGGTGTCAGTTGTGACCTCTGGGACTGGTGTCAACTGTAACCTCTGGGACTGGTGTCAGTTGTGACCTCTGTGACCGGTGTCAGTTGTAACCTCTGGGACTGGTGTCAGTTGTGACCTCTGTGACTGGTGTCAGTTGTGACCTCTGGGACTGGTGTCAGTTGTAACCTCTGGGACTGGTGTCAGTTGTGACCTCTGTGACCGGTGTCAGTTGTGACCTCTGGGACTGGTGTCGTTGTGACCTCTGGGACTGGTGTCAGTTGTGACCTCTGGGACTGGTGTCATTGTGACCTCTGGGACTGGTGTCAGTTGTGACCCCTGGGACTGGTGTCAGTTGTGACCTCTGGGACTGGTGTCATTGTGACCTCTGGGACTGGTGTCATTGTGACCTCTGGGACTGGTGTCAGTTGTGACCCCTGGGACTGGTGTCAGTTGTGACCTCTGGGACTGGTGTCAGTTGTGACCTCTGGGACTGGTGTCAATTGTGACCTCTGGGACTGGTGTCAGTTGTGACCTCTGGGACTGGTGTCAGTTGTGACCTCTGGGACTGGTGTCAGTTGTGACCTCTGGGACTAGTGTCAGTTGTGACCTCTGGGACTGGTGTCAGTTGTGACCTCTGGGACTGGTGTCATTGTGACCTCTGGGACTGGTGTCAATTGTGACCTCTGGGACTGGTGTCGTTGTGACCTCTGGGACTGGTGTCAGTTGTGACCTCTGGGACTGGTTTCATTGTGACCTCTGGCACTGGTGTCATTGTGACCTCTGGGACTGGTGTCAGTTGTGACCTCTGGGACTGGTGTCAGTTGTGACCTCTGGGACTGATGTCAGTTGTGACCTCTGGGACTGGTGTCATTGTGACCTCTGTGACTGGCGTCAGTTGTGACCTCTGGGACTGGTGTCGTTGTGACCTCTGGGACTGGTGTTGTTGAGACCTCTGGGACTGGTGTCAGTTGTGACCTCTGGGACTGGTGTCAGTTGTGACCTCTGGGACTGGTGTCATTGTGACCTCTGGGACGGGTGTGAGTTGTGACCTCTGGGACTGGTGTCATTGTGACCTCTGTGACTGGTTCATTGTGACCTCTGGGACTGGTGTCAATGTGACCTCTGGGACTGGTGTCAGTTGTAACCTCTGGACTGGTGTCAGTTGTAACCTCTGGGACTGGTGTCAGTTGTGACCTCTGTGACTGGTGTCAGTTGTGACCTCTGGGACTGGTGTCAGTTGTGACCTCTGGGACTGGTGTCAGTTGTGACCTCTGGAACTGGTGTCAGTTGTGACCTCTGGGACTGGTGTCAGTTGTGACCTCTGGACTGGTGTCAGTTGTGACCTCTGGGACTGGTGTCAGTTGTGACCTCTGGGACTGGTGTCAGTTGTGACCTCTGTTGACTGGTGTCAGTTGTGACCTCTGGGACTGGTGTCAGTTGTAACCTCTGGGACTGGTGTCAGTTGTAACCTCTGGGACTGGTGTCAGTTGTGACCTCTGTGACTGGTGTCAGTTGTGACCTCTGGGACTGGTGTCAGTTGTAACCTCTGGGACTGGTGTCAGTTGTGATCTCTGGGACTGGTGTCAGTTGTTACCTCTGGGACTGGTGTCAGTTGTAACCTCTGGGACTGGTGTCAGTTGTGACCTCTGTTACTGGTGTCAGTTGTAACCTCTGGGACTGGTGTCAGTTGTGACCTCTGGGACTGGTGTCATTGTGACCTCTGTGACTGGTGTCAGTTGTGACCTCTGGGACTGATGTCATTGTGACCTCTGTGACTGGTGTCAGTTGTGACCTCTGGGACTGGTGTCGTTGTGACCTCTGGGACTGGTGTCAGTTGTGACCTCTGGGACTGGTGTCATTGTGACCTCTGGGACTGGTGTCAGTTGTGACCCTGGGACTGGTGTCAGTTGTGACCTCTGGGACTGGTGTCATTGTGACTTCTGGGACTGGTGTCATTGTGACCTCTGGGACTGGTGTCAGTTGTGACCTCTGGGACTGGTGTCAGTTGTGACCTCTGGGACTGGTGTCATTTGTGACCTATGGGACTGGTGTCAGTTGTGACCTCTGGGACTGGTGTCAGTTGTGACCTCTGGGACTGGTGTCATTTGTGACCTCTGGGACTGGTGTCAGTTGTGACTTCTGGGACTGGTGTCAGTTGTGACCTCTGGGACTGGTGTCAGTTGTGACCCCTGGGACTGGTGTCAGTTGTGACCTCTGGGACCGGTGTCATTGTGACCTCTGGGACTGGTGTCAGTTGTGACCTCTGGGACTGGTGTCATTGTGACCTCTGGGACTGGTGTCAATTGTCCGGTCACACATGCGATAGGCAGCTCGGGTGTAAAATCATGCTCGTATGTTTTCCGTCATCCGGAAACTTAGTCCGATAGCAGAGAACATGTCACCACTTGTTGGAATTGCGGGCACGCAACAGTAATACAGTCTCCATGTGACCGGTAGATGACTTCATGTAATGAACACTCGATAGGTGTGTTAGCTCGCAGGTGTGGGTGATTACACAAAACGTAAACGCGCAGCAGGCAGCAGTTCATTGGAGCAGTGAGATCACGTCGATCGATCGATACTACCGCTCACCATAATCAAAAATCGAAATATAGCATTTTGTTTGTTTTGCACCACATTGTACTTGTGCATTTGTATTTGTACCTATTGTGGTTAAAGACTGTTCCACTGCAAGAGCGGCTGTTAAAGTGAGTTGGTCACCTTGCAAGTTGTCTTGAAAATTGGCTATACGGGTATTTCGAGCTGAAAAAAACGAATATGGCATTTTTTAGACGATAGATGGATATCCGTCGAAACATGGACATATTTCTCTTTTCTCCTTCATGTCCATAGAAAAACTTCATGACAATTATGACGTCATGAATATGGTAGCTTGGATATGGAAACTATTTCGCACAATACCGACGGACATTAGGCAGGCTGCTTGTAATACGCAGGCTGCTTGTTACCGAGCGGGCGTGAAGCGCCCGTGAGGTTTCTCGTCAACTTACTAGACAAATTTACATTTGACCAGGCCCGACCTGGCCCGACCCGGCCCAACCCGGCCCGACCCGGCCATACAGGCGCTTTTCGGAAGCTAATAACTTTGCAACCACTGCTCCGATTGAGATCGGGTTTTCACCATTGGATGGGACCATCAAATCAATTTTGATTTTGTTATAGTGCGTTCTGATAGGGGTGGTACCACAGCGCGTGGCACCCGCAGACGTCGAAATGAACAAAAATCATTCTTGATCAAAAATGACTTGATTTATCTAAGCATTCGTTTTTGTATACGCTGAAGCATGCAGCTCTCAGGACGTACTCCCTTTTGGCGGATTCGAGAAAGGAGATCATTACCGAGCGGACGCGAAGCGCCCGTGAGGTTTCTCGTCAACTTAATAGACAAATTACATTTGACCCGGCCTGACCCGGCCATACAGACGCTTTTCGGAAGCTAATAACTTTGCACCCACTGCTCCGATTGAGATTGGGTTTTCACCATTGGATAGGTTCATCAAATAAATTTTGTTTTTGGTATGGTGCCTTCTGATAGAGGTGGTACCAGGGGCGCAGCCAGGGGGGGGGGGGGTGCAGTGGGGGCTAAAGCATCCCCCGTCGCGGCTCAGAGGGGCCCATCTCGGGTCTGAAAGGGGCCCATCGTGAACTCAGAAAGGGCCCATTTCAGGCCTGATAAAACCCAATTTAGCCTCAGAAAGCGAGCATTTCAAGTCCATAATTGTGTTGGGGGGCCATCAGCCAATGGTAAGGGGCCCACTTCGGTTATCCACCCCCGTCGCAAAATCCTGGCTGCATCTCTGGGTGGTACCACAGCGCGTGGCAGTTGGCACACGCGAACGTTGAAATGAACAAAAAACCTTGCAAAATGATTATTGATAAAAAAATGTCTGTATTATTATAAGATTATATGTTTACGCTGAAGCATGCAGCGCTCAGGACGTACTTCCTTTTGGCGGATTTGAGAAAGGAGATCATGTACAAATTAAAAAGCTTAATTTTTATGTTGGCATGCATGGAGGCCTGGCAATTTTTATGGAGGACTAAAAGGACTAAAAGGACTATTTGTTACTACCACGTGTGCTCCCATACCGTTTCATATTTCAAACCTGTTTTAGCTTTACCAGTGCGCGCCCGCTCGGTCATCGCCCAAAAAGGCGTTTTACTGGTAACGTAAACAACCATTGTGAGGACCCGAAACAAGTTTTCGTGGAAATTAAACTTCTTCTAAAAGCGGCCCACTAGACCTGTGTCGAAATTACTTAGCGTAGCGAGGTAATTATTTCACCACAACCCGTTTTTCGATCTGCTCTACAAATCTGCTATCTCAGTTCAAACCCCACGTTAAAGGTGAATTATTCCCTTTAAGCTCTGTGCCAAATAAGCGCGGAGTACATGCGTAAAACATACGCTCGTCATCACAAGCATACAGACAATCACAGCAGGCGTAGTCAGTTGGTGCGAATTTGCAGATCACCACGCATCGGTCACACGTCAGACAGCAATGCAGTACGGGGATGCGAGACTCAGCATTCGCTGTATTAAAGCATGGAGGATTCGCCGCTGTCGCAGCGATGCAAGGTCGCTCGTCAGTTTATTATGCAGCGCCGACACCCGCGAACAGAGGCGTCTCTTGCCAGCCTCGCTTCTGGACCAGGGCACATGTAGCAAGTCAGCCTGCCTGGTATTACGCTGCGGTGAATCCCTACTCAACGACGGCTCAACGACTCTTTGCGCTGACGACCCGACGCCCCCCCCCCCCTCCCCCCGGTCACCAACACAAGTTGTGAAGATGAGTCAAATTGAGTTGGCGCAAATTTATTTTTGAGTCGAGTCGATTCAATTTTTTAAACAGCACATACATACTGGTTTTTCGGGCCTACCCTAACGCAAATAAACGCTGTATAATTTACCCTGACGAGATTTAAGCTGACATTTTTGATCGTTTAATTTCATGTCAGCCTAAGCCCGGCTTACCCTGACATGAAGGAAATGCAGGAAGAAATCAAAAGGCGACCCATCAAATTTTACTCCCGTCCACATCGACGCGTATTGTTCACAGCTGAAGGCCACAAAGACTTACCACTGCCCTCCCCGCCCACTAGCTGGCAGAGGAGCGGGGTGTATTTGCGCATGTCGGGGGAGAGAGCCGGGTAGATTTTGGTTGATTGGTGAAGACGTAGGCATTAGGCGCTTTTCCGTCCTTCGAATCGCCCATTTCAACCGGCTGAGATTGGTGATTGGATTTGAACAGGCTGGGGGATAGTCAGGGGTGGTGGATGGTCAGCTTTCGGCTGGGCATATAGGGTGGGTGGGTTTCAGCAGGTCGGGGTGATCGGTGGAGGATCTATGACAGCCCCAGGTACAGTGGTGGATATCAGTTTTTCTTGGGGAGGCAAATTCAGTGGCGTATTTCCAGCATGTTGTTGAGCAGGGGGGGGGGGGGGTAGCGGGCTGTCAACGAAAAGTTGTTGACGGGGGGGGGGGCGACGGTACCAGGCCGTCAGCCGTCAGGGGCATTCTACGACAGATCGACCAAGGGTTCACACCGCCACATTTTTTATTTTGATGCAATTTTATCTATAGGGTTATCTGGTGCCCTGAAGTCTATTTTGGCATCGGCAGATCCCTAAGGTCAACGGCTCTGAAGATATAGCCTCGGGCCTGTTTGCGAGGTCACGATGCAGGGTAATCTTTGGAGAACAAAAAAATCAGGGTAAAGACTGGAGGTGCCCCTGAGCAGGTCGGAGTGGCCCCTTAGCATGTCAACAGGGTGACAAAGCAGCCAGTTCCTGGCCAGGTCGGAAGGACCTCTGAACAGGCCAAATGTGCCCCTTGACAGACAAGAGGGGCTTCTAGAAAGGTCAGAGGAGTCCCTGGGCAGACCGGAAGGGCCCAAAGCACGTAGAGATCCCAGATGAAGATTAAATACAAAGAGTACTTACTCCACAAGAACATGGTTAAAATCGGATCTTTTGGGTACATTGTAACACCCTTCGTCAGCGATTAAGAGGCATTCGGTAACAGGTCATGGCTCGTCTTTAAGACGAGCAATAACATGATACCGAATGCCTCTTAATCGCTAACGAAGGGTGTTACAATATACCCGAAAGATCCGATTTTGTGTATTGTAGTGTAAGCTCTCTTTGTATTTAACCCTCGCCCGGGAAGGCCACCACTCGTTTTTTCTTCTTCTCGGGAATAACTCGCGTAGTTTTCAACCGATTGCAATGCAACTTTCAGTACCCTACTTTTAAACAATTTGCCACATACTCTAAACAAAATTAACTTCTACCCCACATGACTCGTGACCTATGACCTGTTTCTCAAGGTCATGTCAGGCGCAACTGGTGTCCCGTAGTATCGATGAATGTAACTTGTGCAGTTTCCGAGTGTTTGTGGTTCAGGAGCATATGTACAGGTGACAGTTGTGGTTTCCACTGACATTGTTACCTCGGTTGACATCTTAAAAGGTCAACCGAGGTCATTGACCTCCGATGACCTCATATTACTTTTGTTTTGCTTCTGGCGATTTCTAGGACATTTTGTGACGCTGATTTCAAATCTGGGATCCATTTTACATAATTATATGCTCCACTGGGGTCATGCGCTTCCACGGGTCAACCGAGGTCACTGACCTCAGATGACCTGACATGACCTTTTTGGAATATGGTAGTTTCTAGGACATTTTGTGACGCTGATTGCAAATTTGGCACCCATTAAGCATTATGATATGCCTATTCACGATTCTAGCTCGCTTAAAATCAATGTATACGCATTAAAATTTTGATGACTTTTGGGTCATTGACATGACCTCAGAGATCACATAATGACCCAAGACCTTCAAATTGGGTATCAGCGTCTTTTTATCGTCACAAGCAACACGCTCGTGTTTGAATCGAAGCTCTAGCTCAATTAGGAGCGAAACGTTAAGGGGGTCGTACCCCTCCTACCCGAACACGTGGTGATTTTGTCCAACCAGGGGGAGGGTTAATATATATCACCCACTCCACATCATGTCTTTTCGCGGATACAGATCACGTCCCCCGAAACCCCAAAATGCAGTGCAAGTGGCGATATTCTACTGCAAATGCCCTTAAAATGTTGTATCGGCAAAAAACTGAAGTATTCAAAAATAAAATAAAATATTTTTAGAAATATTACCTGTTTTTTTCTTCATATTACGAGATAAATAGTGAACCTTTAATATGAAACCAAAACAATTGCCATTTTTGACGGGGAAGGGGTATAGGCACAAACAATAAAACAAATGTTACGTCATCCAAAAATCCAACTTAAAATTGTGAAAATCGGAGATAATCAAAATGTTGCCCAGTTCATTGCAGTCACGACGATATGTGTATATGATGCATTATATTATGTTCAGCAGTTTTGGAGTTACAGGCCTCCAAAGATTACCCTGCTGCGTGACCTTGCAAAAAATTCCCGAGGCCATATCTCGAGAACCGTTGACTTTAAGGATCTGGTGATGCCACCATAGACTTCAGGGCACAAGAGAACCCTATAAGCCTCGGCCTCGGCCCCTCAGCCCAACTCCTGTGATAGTTATCGACGTACAACTTACAGTACCTTATGCTGCATTAATTCTACGTCTTTTCACAAAAGTTCAATGAAATTGATGTAGCACTTTGGGAGATCATGACGTTTTAATGACGTCATGTCACGCCATTTTTGGTCGAAGAACGACAAATGTTTGACAAATCGTAGAAAATTGAGTTTTGAAGCAGATTGTAAATAAAAAAACGTCAAAAGAAAGGAAATGGCATTCTCTTCAAAACTGCTATCTCAGATGTGCGAAAGTTTAGGTTTTTTACTCCTAAAAATAAAAATATACAATTTTCCAGAAAACTTTTCACATTTCTTTCTTTCTTGAAGATATGAAAAACGGAATATATCTGAGTGAACCAGGTATGGACGATACCCAAACAAAATTTCAAAGCAATATCTTAATTGACTTATGGCTCCGTAAGTATAAGTAACTCATGACGTCATTTTTTAAGTAACGTTTTTTGGCTTTTATTGACCAGATACAGACAAATAAATGCCACGACTGTTTTTCTGAGACAAAACATGTCTAGAGACATGCCTTTTTTATTTAGATGAATCAATTTCAAATTTATTCTTTATGTGACCTGACCTTGACCATATATGGTGTCGGGTTGTGAAATGGCTGCTACTATCAAATTCTACGTGTAAAATAACCTTCGTAGACCTCTTGCCAAAAGTGACTTTTTGTGACCTGATATTGACCTTGACCTTTGCTTACAATTTCACTTTTTCTTAATGCGGGAGATGCATTATACATTTGAGAAAAAATGCAAAAAAAAACTTTGTGCGATAATAGTCTCAATCTAAGGCTTTGGATAGAAAGTATGACCCCAAAACTAAAATACCTTAATTTTGACTTTTGACCTGGCCGTGTCCTGAGATGTGACCTTATTTTGAAAATGTCTCGTAAAAGTTAGATGCGGCTCATTGAGAGCTTTCGATTACGGCCTTGCGCGTCTCGCTGCGGTTGTTGGTTCGGAAAATAACGAAGGGGCAGAATCTGCCCCCCCCCCCCTATCCAGCGTGTTCGACCGAATACCTCAGCGGGGCGCGGGTTAATTTGTCTTTTTAAATCAGAAAATATATCACATTTTGGGCGAATTTGGGCGGTTTGGGGCATGTCAGCTTACCCCCCCCCCCCCCCCCCCCCCCCCCTCCCCTGCCGGATCTGCCAGTGGCCATAAACTAAGACAAGCTACTTGGAAATCCCGTGAGCGCTTAACATTTTCAACGGAAGTTTTATACGTTGCTATTTTCTGAAGTTGTCTTTCCAAACTTATGACGGATCGTTTCGCGTAAAGCCCCTCCACACTCCATAGTCTACACATTAGTGACTGTGAATTACCTCGAATTTATGTGTTTCCAATGTAATATGTCACAAACGTGAGCAATCGGGACAACGTAAAATGTTGAGGGCCAGACGTTCCGCGTTGCCTCTTATTGATTGTGTTGCTGTTGGGACCTTCAAGGTGCCTTGTGCGTGCATCTAAAATGGTTAACCCACGCACAGACGGGGTTCGCACCAAGTTCGACCCGACGGGGGGGGGGGGGTGGATACCCGCCCCTACAAAATTGCAAAAGTCATGCAACGTATAGCGACAAACAGAAACAGGTTAGATAGCTCGAAACAAACAAGGGCCAATGAAAGTACCAAGTCATTATTTTAGGCCAGGTCATTTAGGCCATTGAGGTCACCAGAGGTCAACAAAGGTAAAATGTAGGCCATAAATGGGTGTCCTTACCAAAACCCGTCTATATCTCGAGAACAAAAAGAGGTAGCGACGCGCGAAAAAAACGTCCGAAATATTACTGGTGGATCCAGGGGGGGGGCATCAGGGCCAAATGCCCCCCCCCCCCCCCCCCCGCAGGAATCTGGGAGGGGGGGGGGCATTCAATACAAGTATGCCCCCCTCCCCGCGCGTTCCCTGCACTGAACGTGAAAAACAATGATCCTATGAGAAAACTTCATGAAAACGGAAGTATTTTTCTTTCGAGTGATTGAATTTGAAGTTTGTATGTCTCCCTTTTTTAATGATAGAGAAAACAGCGCACCTGATGCCATTCAAGCAGCCCCAACTGGAAAATTTCGCGCCGCTTCGCGGCATGACACAACTTTCGCAATTACTTATACAAATTTGGAAAATGGGAAAGTGAATTCCATTAGGTAAGTGTCTGTCAGAGGCTCTCCTTGGCGGTTATTGCTGGTACTGGCGGATCCAGGGGGCATCAGCGATAAATACCCTCACGGATTTTCTCAATAATTTCAAAACTATGATAGATATCAACGTCAAACTTTCAGTACATTTTCTGCATTAATTATACACCTTCTCACCCAAAGTCCAATTCAATTGATGCAGTATTGAGGGAAATAATGACGTTTTAACGACGCCATGTCATGCCATTTTTGGCGGAAAAACTATAAATGTTTGAACAATTGTAGAAAATAGAGTTTTGAAGAAAATTGCAGATAAAAACGTCAAAAGAAAATAAATCACATTTTCTTCAAAATGGCTATCTCGAATATTCGAAATTTTGTGTTTTTGACCGTCCAAAATAGGAAAAACTTTTTTCGGAGAAAATAAAAAAAAATCATTTTTTGTTTGTTGTGAATTTGAAAAGTGAATTTCTTAGCTTGAATACCAAAGTAAGGCGACCGGCCCAAATCTGCGGGGAAAAATGGGGGTACCTTGTTGCCACAAAAAGATGCCCCCACGGAGAGAGGCTGGATCCGCCAGTGCGAAAGATAATTTAATTTGTTGTCACTCAGGCTTCATCAGATTTGATCTCGGGTCAATAGCTAGCTCATGGAAGGCCATCGAACGTGAAACATTCTCAAAATAGCGGAATTGTTTTTAGGGAATAACTTTTGAGATACGCATGATAGTGATACTTACAGTTTTCACCATTGTGGTTATCTGTCGAGACACATCGAATGGTATATCGGATGATCATGACCTAGTTATGTTATATTCGAAAATTGACCTGTCCTGTGCTCAGGGCAAGGCAGATCAAGTTCAAATTTTACATAAATCAACGTGTCTCGACGAGCGAAGCATATTGTTGATAACTCCATTACTCTGATTTGTATCTACCTTCATTTGGCAAAGAGTTATTGAATAAAACAAACACGTAACCTCTTGGGTCACCTGAGTTGACTCGTAGAGGTCACATAACAAAAATGTGACTTGGATCTTTGCATTTGGCACAAGAATGGTGTAGGCACCGGTGAAAACTGGTCAAATTTAAGTGTTTTCTGTAGACTGCTACGTGTTTGTATTTTCTCCATTTACTTATAATGGAAGTTTATCAAATCGAATTGACCTTCGGTCACCGATATTACAAATTCGAGATATACGAATTGTAGGTACTTATGGGCTATGGCCTAAATTAATCCTGTGAGTTTCAAACCGCTCGGTCAATCCCTTTGGCACGACCACAAACTTACAAAAACTTGCTTGGAGGTGGGGTCGCTTAACGTGACTTGTTGACCTGACCTGAGATGACTCGAGATAAATAATGGCACACAATTTTGGTGATTGTTCCCCAAAGAGTTACGCCAAGTTTGGCGGCGCTGCGTGTCGACGTTTTAAAATATTTACGAAACCCTCAGGGGACGGATATCGCCCCCCAAGCCGGTGCGAGTGTGAATACTTCACATCATGGTGCCAACAGGGATCAGTTGCCGCATTTTTTTGGGATCAGACTAAGAACTTATCAGTCAATTTACGCATAGGTTCTGTTTGACATGGGCCTGTCCGACGTTTTTTGTTGCGGATGCTGTGCCTCCCCCCACCCCCCCCCCCCCCTTGACGAAGGTCTGTCTGCGCCCCTGGATCTGACCTTAGGTCACCGATATTATAAATCCAAGATAAACGAATTGTAGGTACTTATTACCTTATTAAGTCCTGTGAGTTTGAAACCGCTCGGTCAATCACTTTGGCACGACTTTCAAAAACTTGCTTGGAGGTGGGGTCACTTAACTTGCAAAAACCTGCTTGGAGGTGGGTTCACTTAACAGGACCTGTTGACCTGACCTGAGATGACTCGAGATACAAGATTACAGAAAATGTGGATAATTTATGCGCAAAGAGCTATGCTAAGTTTGGTGGCGCTACACACCACCGTTTTCCCAATATTGACGAAACCTCTGATGGGCGGATATCCGCACCCCATGTCGGTGCGCGTGTTAATACTTCACATGGTGCCAAAGGGAGTCAGTTGCTGCACATTATTTTGTATCAGACTACGTACTTAACAGTCAATCTACGCATGGGGTCTGTTCAACATGGGTCTGTCCGACGTTTTTTTGTTGTTGCGATAATTTAGGACCCTGCAAAATATAGAGGCATAAATCCGGGGAGATACCATTTCGCGTTTTTTTTTGGGGGGGGGGGGCCTTTGGCCTTTGGCCGAGGGGCCCTCTGGGGATGCCGTGCCCCTCCCTTGCCGAAGGTCTGGCTGCGCCCCTGCACCTAGCCCCTTTTCCTTGCAGATCTCCAATGTCCTCGCCATTAGAACACAGATAGTCTATATCGATGTTTCAATTTCCATCAAAGCTACACCATCAGGATACAACAAAAACCCACCTTATATAGTCGTTGCCGCTACGTTTTCTTTCATGAGTAGCAATTTCACGGCATGCCGAGCACTTCACGAAAGATGCTGCCGGCCTATGTACGATAACGCGCAAGATTGTGTGTACTGTGCGACCCAATCAGCACAGAAGCTTAGCGTCAGAAATTACGCGCTCGCCTCAGCACGCTTCCCCACTGTGGTAAGCACCGCACATATGCGCCGGAATTGAAACACCACTATGTTTGTAAGATGCAACCATATGAAGCTAAAATGCTTCCATATCTTTAACATCCGGCGAGATCAGATAAAAGTGTTCATTCCCCTGGTGGCGAGGGAGGGAACTACCCAAATCGTTTAATTCGCTGTTAGGCTAAGCCGGGCTTAGGCTGACATGCTCCAAAGTCAGAATAAACCCGGATCTGGACGTTTCCTATCAAAATACACTAGTTTTGATTTAGAGTGACAAAATGGTTAGTGTAAATTGAATATTATTGGCAATCAAGTTTAGGCTGACAAAATGTTAGCCTAAACCCGGTTGCCGAGTACTTGATTCAAGAGTCGAGTCAGTTTTTCGGCTGTTCAGACATGAGTCGACTAAAACAAATGAGTCGTTACAAGTATAAGTAATACACTGCCACTGACAGCCATCGCACGAGTTCCTCATGGCTCACGAGTTGCAGGCGACCGGCCCGCAGCGCGTCTGCAGGCATCGCACGAGCCCTGGGCCAGCCGCCTCTGCAACTCTATAACATGGCTAGTACAACCCCACACAAGGTTGGCGTGGTGGCCGTAATCGGCGCTTCTGACGTATGAGCTTAAGCTCGATTTCAGAACGCGGTGCTCATCTTTTTAGAGCTTGAATCCTCATAAGTCATAACTGGGACTCCACTCGGACCTCGGCAAATGCGCTCACCTGCGGAGACGGGGCGGAGCGACGGCTGCGATATCAGCGCAAGTCAGCTGCTTTGATTTAACGATGGCATGACACAGAGGACGCAACCTATAATCAACTTTTTACCCAATTAACAACAAACAAACCATTACTAGGTCTTCCGTCGCTAATATGATATTACATATTTTGTAATTAGACATACAAGATAAGGTATTTTGAAAATGCCCATCGAATTCTGATGGTTCCAAAAAAGTTCAGAACAAATCAAAAAAGTCATTTAACAAATACTAATTTATTTTGTAGACGTCGGGCGTTTCAATCTGCGACAATGGACAAAAGGGATTTAATTACCACGGGAGTATATCTATTTATATTTCCACCCGTCACACACCATTCTGGTCAAGTACAAGCCTGCCGTGGGACGGCTGACCTCGATAAATCATCTATATATAATATTCGTAAAATTAGGAGACCTCTTGGCTGGTCCAAAAGTTACGACAATAACCGCCATTTTGTTCGCGATTTGGAGGGCGGAGTCAGCTTGTTTACCCCAATCTCTATCCTAGCCTCCCCTCCCCTCTCTGCTATGAGAACGGTACATCAGTAACCTTTGTTCGCGATCTGGAGGGCGGAGTCAGCTTGTTTACCCCAATCTCTATCCTAGCCTCCCCTCCCCTCTCTGATATGAGAATGGTACATCAGTAACCTTTGTTCGCGATCTGGAGGGCGGAGTCAGCTTGTTTACCCCAATCTCTATCCTAGCCTCCCCTCCCCTCTCTGATATGAGAATGGTACATCAGTAACCTTTGTTCGCGATCTGGAGGGCGGAGTCAGCTTGTTTACCCCAATCTCTATCCTAGCCTCCCCTCCCCTCTCTGCTATGAGAATGGTACACCAGTAACCTTTGTTCGCGATCTGGAGGGCGGATTCAGCTTGTTTACCCCAATCTCTATCCTAGCCTCCCCTCCCCTCTCTGCTATGAGAATGGTACATCAGTAACCTTTGTTCGCGATCTGGAGGGCGGATTCAGCTTGTTTACCCTAATCTCTATCCTAGCCTCCCCTCCCCTCTCTGCTATGAGAATGGTACACCAGTAACCTTTGTTCGCGATCTGGAGGGCGGATTCAGCTTGTTTACCCCAATCTCTATCCTAGCCTCCCCTCCCCTCTCTGCTATGAGAATGGTACATCAGTAACCTTTGTTCGCGATCTGGAGGGCGGATTCAGCTTGTTTACCCCAATCTCTATCCTAGCCTCCCCTCCCCTCTCTGCTATGAGAATGGTACATCAGTAACCTTTGTTCGCGATCTGGAGGGCGGAGTCAGCTTGTTTACCCTAATCTCTATCCTAGCCTCCCCTCCCCTCTCTGCTATGAGAATGGTACATCAGTAACCTTTGTTCGCGATCTGGAGGGCGGATTCAGCTTGTTTACCCCAATCTCTATCCTAGCCTCCCCTCCCCTCTCTGATATGAGAATGGTACATCAGTAACCTTTGTTCGCGATCTGGAGGGCGGATTCAGCTTGTTTACCCTAATCTCTATCCTAGCCTCCCCTCCCCTCTCTGCTATGAGAATGGTACATCAGTAACCTTTGTTCGCGATCTGGAGGGCGGATTCAGCTTGTTTACCCCAATCTCTATCCTAGCCTCCCCTCCCCTCTCTGATATGAGAATGGTACATCAGTAACCTTTGTTCGCGATCTGTAGGGCGGATTCAGCTTGTTTACCCCAATCTCTATCCTAGCCTCCCCTCCCCTCTCTGCTATGAGAATGGTACATCAGTAACCTTTGTTCGCGATCTGGAGGGCGGATTCAGCTTGTTTACCCCAATCTCTATCCTAGCCTCCCCTCCCCTCTCTGCTATGAGAACGGTACATCAGTAACCTTTGTTCGCGATCTGAAGGGCGGATTCAGCTTGTTTACCCTAATCTCTATCCTAGCCTCCCCTCTCCTCTCTGCTATGAGAACGGTACACCAGTAACCGAAGCCCTCATAACCTAACCCTCAATTTGTAATACATTTTTACTCCTCAAATCGGTCTTAGCGTTTGCACTATAAAATACGACATCAGCAACCCAAAGTGACAGGTTATCCTAGCTTCATATGAACCAGACCCAGATAGGACAAAAAGCTGCAGTTATAATAGATGAACAACAGGGCCCAGGTCATCATTAATATGTTTCGAAGCACCTTGCCGTGACAAACACGATGGTGTTAAAATTATTGTTCTATGTTTAACCGATACAAAGTTATTCACGAACATTTCTTTGGGGGAAAAATGATCTCGTGACCTTTCGTGACCTCTGGAGGTATTGACCTGAGCTAAAATCTGAGGGCACCAAATGTGGTTGCATTTTTGCAACAGCTTTCGATTGATTGTGTTCGTCTGTTCCTAGCTATCATAGTTCCTGATATATTTTGGGGCTGTTCGAAGCGAAGTCCTTAAACTGGAAAATCTGACCTTCGACGACCTCTGGTGACCTCAATATTGACCTAAGCCCAACAACACCCGAAGTAACTTCAAATGTCCATGTCAAGAGTTTTCGAACTTTTTTCTGCGTCATTCTGGCCTTTTAGTTTTTTAGTTATTTTGACATTTTTATTTTTACATTTTTGAAGTTTTTGTCATTTTGACCCCCCACACACACACACACACACACACACACCACCAGGGCTAAGTTGTCTCAGAGGCCCACCAGGGAGCGGGTTAAAATAGTTTTGTGTGGATTTTTCACTTTTCTGGAGTGATTTGCTTTCCATTTATACCTCCATTTTGAGGGCGACAGCAATCTGCTGTGCTGCTGCCTGCGTCCATTGTCCCGCCATTATACATTTTTTTTATTTGCCTAATTTATTTGTTGGTCTCCGTTCCTAACTTCGTGAACCCTAGCTTCGTAAAATCCGAATACAGCTTTAATCATGATAAAACTGCAGGTAGAGCAGCATGCTTGGTTTCAAATGCGGCGTGGACCACCACGTTGCGGGGAATATATTGATGAACAACAACATAACTTGTCGACATCAGGTGTCGATTTATATACTTTTGGGGTGGCCTTCGCCCCCCATGTTGAGTTCGGCCCCCCAATGGTACCCTTGCCCCCCCCCCCCCCCCCCCCCAATGGTACCAGCTCGCCCTCCCCCCCAATATTTGTGGCCGCTGGCGAATCCAAGAGGGGACAAAGCGGCCAAGCCTGCCAAACCGACTGAAATCGTCAAACAATTGACACGTTTCCTATTTCAAAAGGAAATCTACGCAGCTTTAAATAAGAAAAGTTTGTTTTAAATCACCTTTTCATGTATAAAGATGCGAAATCCGGTGAATTTTAGCATATTTTCCATGTTTATTTTTCGGGCATTTTCCCGAAAAAATCGGGTTTTTTAATTGATTTTTTTAATGAATTTGTTTAGGGGTCAAAAACCAAAGTTTTCAAAAATCCGATAAATCCATTTTGTAGCCCTTGCCATTTGCTATTTTCTGACGTTTTTTTTCGATTGCATTTTGCTCAAAGTATGGACTTTGTACGATCTGTTAAAGTTCAGCTGATTTTTTATCTCGCCAGACTCGTGTAGTGACGTCACTGAATTAGTTATATCTCTTTTTTTCTCTCGACAAAATTGCTTCATTTATGCACAGAAGACGTACAATTGGCATAGGGAAAGTAACCAAATTTTCACGTTAATATCGCCATTGGTTTTTGAGCTATTGCGAAAATTCGTCAGGGGGAGATATTGCCTCCCCCCCCCCCCCCCCTCCCCCCTCTCGCCAGTCAATGGCAGGTTCACATTGCCGTTTTACTAAATAGGGGTTCCATGCAAGGACCAGGCACGTAGCCAGGATTTCGTCCAGGGGGGGGGGGGGGGGGCGGCGCCTCGAAAGGGCCCCTTCCCGAGCGTTGAAGGGGCCCCCTTCCCAAGCGTTGAAAGGCCCCCCCCCCCCCCCAAAAAAAATGGATGAAAAGGCACGTTACAAGGATGGAAAATGCAGTATGACAGGTATGGCATGGGCCATATCAACTTTTAGGAGCTGGAGTTAGCAAACTGCCATATCAACTTTAAATCATCAGCTATACCAACTTGGAATATTTGTTAAGCTCAAGACCTGGAACTCTTAACAAATTGCGCGTCTTATGCCCTGGATATGCTTTCTCACCAATGCCTTGCATTGCGTATGGTGCGAGCCTCTGAAATTGCTATTATATTGTGCGTTTAAAAGTGCGGTAAAAAAGTGCTAAAGTGAACTATTGTGCCCAATTATATAGGAAAGTATCCACATAACGCATAAATGCGCCGAGAAACGGGCCGATTTTTTTCCTAACCCGCATATAATTGAATTTTTAGTTAAATTGCACCGCGGAGCGACGCAAAAATTTTGAGTTTCATTCCCTGTACAACTGTATTCTTACTGTTGAAATGCCCAAGGTCCCTTCAGATCGTCTAGGGACCCTCTGACCTTTTCAACGCCCTTCCGACCTGTTCAGGGACTCATCTGGGATCCGCGAAGCGAAAAGACATGATGTGGAGTGTTTGATATATATATAAAGAGGGCTTACTATACAGGACAAATTAGAATCGGGGCTTTCGGGTATATTGTAGCACCCTGACGAAGGGTGTTACAATATACCCAAAAACTCCGCTTTTAATATTTGTATTGTTGAGTAAGTCTTCTTTGTATTTAATCTTCATCTGGGATCTCTACGTGCTTTGACCCTTTTGGTCTTACCAGGGACTCTTCTGACCTTCCAAGAATCCCCTCTTGTGTGTCAAGGGGCCCATTCGGCCTGTTCAGAGGTCCTTCCGACCTGGCCAGGGACTGCAATGGCTGCTTTGTCGCCCTGCCGACATGCTCAGGGGCAGGAGCGGTGGATTGTAGGACGCAGGGTACCCAAAATCCCCCCTCCAGTTAAAAATCCTGGGGAGGGGAGGGTCATTTTGCCCCTAGATTGTGCAGGCTAAAATCTGGGATTCCAGGGTAAAAAGTCAAAAGATAAAAAGTAAACGGACGGAAAGTCAAGGGACGAAAAGTCAAGGGGTAGAAAGTCGACGTCGCTAAAAGTCGAAAGATAAAAAGTCGAAAAGGTAAAAAGTCAACATGGCAAAAAGTCAACACGCTAAAAGTAGAATAGTACAAAGTCGTATAGATAAAAGTCGAAAGATAAAAAGTCGAAAAGGTAAAAAGTCAACATGGCAAAAAGTCAACACGCTAAAAGTCGAATAGTAAAAAGTCGTATTGATAAAAGTCGAAAGATAAAAAGTCGGAAGATAAAAAGTCGAAAGACAAAAAGTCGGAAGATAAAAAGTCGAAAGATAAAAAGTCGAAAGATAAAAAGTCGAAAGATAAAATGTCGAAAGGTAAAAAGTCGAAAAGGTAAAAAGTCGAAAAGGTAAAAAGTCAACATGGCAAAAAGTCAACACGCCAAAAGTCAAACCGTAAAAAGTCCCATAGCTAAAAGTCAATGGGAAGAGTCGACGTAGCAAAAAGTCAACTCGCAAAAAGTCAAATCGTAACAAGTTGAATCGATAAAAGTCAATCGCAAAAAGTCGAATGAGTAAAAAGTCAACGTGGCAAAAAGTCAACACGCCAAAAGTCAAAAAAAATAAAAGTCAAGTAGATATAAAAGTCACTAGCATAGGATACAAGTCGCATGAGTAAAATGCTAACATAGTAACCCCCTCCCCAGCCACCATGTACGGTCAGGTCGATCCGGTTCATGGAAATGTTACTAGAGCCTCATGGGAATCCTCGCCATTGGGGCATTGGAGCACCTGCAGATCAGATTTCAGCCAATCGGCGTTCGTGTGACCGACCGAGTCGGCTGCGGCGCGACGAGGTATATGTACAGAGGCAGGTATATGTACAATGTGCTAACGATCAGTTTAACTATTTACGCTGTTACCGCTCTAAAAAAAATAAATGATATCTTCATTGCATGGCGTTTGAGTGGAGTGCATGGAGTTTAAACTCCACCGGAAGTAAATACCTATCACCGCTATTGCTCTCTCCGCTGCGCTGAGCTGGCTCCCGGTAACTTCCAGCCATCTCCGGTATCACCCGTCCCCGACACGGTGTCCGGTCATGTGAAATGCTGATTGCAATAACAAGCTTTAGTTCGGCAGCGACCAGCTGCGAGTGAGGAGCGCCGGATCAGGAGACGTCATGAGTTACCAATACTTTATATGCCATAAGTCAGTCAAACATGATGATATCATTCTGAAATTTGGTATGGTAGTTTCCCATATGTGGTTCTCTGACATATATTCCGGCTTATTGAATATCTTTAAAAATTTGACTTGGAGGGCATTTTCCCCCAAAAAAAACTTTTTTTGCAAAAAACAAAATGTTCGAAAATCCGAGATAGCTATTTCGTAGCCATTGCGATTTGCTATCTTTTGACGTTTTTGGATTGCATTTTGGTTAAAATATGGCATTTGTACGGTCTGTTACATTTTAGCTGATTTTGGTGTAAAATTTGTGTGTGGTGACGTCACTAAATTCGCTATAACCGAGAACAAAAATCGACGAAATTTCTTTATTTTTTCAAAGAAGACGTAAACGTGATTTCGAAGAAGGTACCCAAAGTTTCACGTTGATAGCCCTATTGGTTTCTGAGTTATTACGAAAATTCATCAGGGGGGGTAAACGCCCCCACCCCCAGTCAATGGCGGGTTAATAGTCGGATAGTCCAAAGAAAAGAATGGAATGAACGGGAAGTCAAGAGACGAAAATTGAATGGGCCAAATGAACTGATTATCGTCATTTACTTTTTGCCATTTCGACTTTTTGCCTTTTTACTCTTCATCTTTCGACTTTAATCGACGTCGACTTTTTGCCATTTGACTTTTTACGTATTTATTTTTTTCCATCTCGACTTTTTACGTTTTTTTACTTTTCATCTTTCGACTTTTAGCGACGTTGACTTTTTACCATTTCTACTTTTCATCTTTTGACTTTTAGCGACGTTGGCTTTTTACCATTTCGACTTTTTATCCTTCGACTTTTTGCCATTTCGACTTTTCGTCTTTTGACTTTTAGGGACGTCGACTTTTTACCCCTTGACTTTCCATCCGTTTACTTTTTATCTTTTGACTTTTTACCATTTTGCCTTTTCGTCTGTTGACTTTTACCCTGTTGACTTTTTGTCCCTTGACTTTTTATCCGTTTGACTTTTGGTCCGTCGACTTTTTTCCATGTCGACTTTTTGACAGTTGACTTTTTACCCTGTTGACTTTTCGTCAATTGATTTTTTATCCGTTTGACTTTTTCACCGTTGACTTTTTTCCACGTCGACTTTTTGCCCGCCGACTTTTAGGACTTTTGACTTTTTACTATTGACTAAATGTCCCTTTACTTAACATCCGTTTACTTTTTGCCATTCGACTTTTCGTCCGGCACCCAAAATCTTGGGGGGAATTACCCTTATGCCCCCCCCCCCCCGGATTTTCGACTGGGGGCATTTTGGGTACCCTGCTCCCCGCAATCCACCGCCCCTGATCAGGGGCTCCTCCGACCTGCCCAGGGGCCCCTCCAGTCTGGCTAGGAACTCATCCGGCATGTTCAAGGGGCCTTCCGACCGGCCCAAGGACCCTTTCGGTCTAGCCAGGGGTCCCTCTGACTTACCCAGGAGCCCCTCCGATCTGCCCAGCGACTCTTCTGGTCGGCCTGCGCTGGCTGCTTTGTCGCCCTGCCGACATGCTCAAGGGGCCCTCTGACCTGCCCTGGGGCCCCTACGTGCTGGCCAGGGGCCAATTCGGCATGTTCAGGGGCCCTTCTTACCCACCCAGGGGTCCTTTCTGTCTGGTCAGGGGCCCTTCCGATATGTACAGGGACCCTTTTAACTCCCCAGGGGCCCTCTGGTCTCTCCAGGGGCCCTCTGGTGTCTCCATGGGCCCCTAGCCTTATAAGGGGCCCTTCCGACCTGGCAAGGGACTGCGCGGGCCGCTTTGTCGCCCTGCCGACATGCTCAGGGGCCTCTCTGTGCTGGCTAGGGGCCCATTCGACGTGTTCAGGGGGTCCATTCGACGTGATCAGGGGCCCTCTGACCCTCTCAGGGGCCCTTTCAGTCTGGCCAAGGGGCCCTATGACATGCACAGGGCTCTTTTGAACGTCCAAGGGGCCCTCTGGTCTTTCAGAGAGCGCCCTGGTGGCCCTAAAGGGCCTCTGAAGTCCTCTAAACTCTCTAAAGACCACGCTTCGCGTGATAAATAAAGCATATTCGCCCATGATACCGCGCTTCGCGCGGTCTCGTCGGCCCTTTTCGGTGCGGTGCGCGTCCCGAAAAGGGCCCTCCTGGCCTTCAGGGGGGGGGGGGGGGGCGGCCGCCCCCGCCCCCCCCCCCCCCTTGGCTACGTACCTGGTAAGGACTCGGGCCTTCTGGCGGATGCAGACCGGCCAAAAACGTTGGTTTGAGGGGCCGTCCGTCAGAATTTCAAAACTCATGAGATTTCGTCTGTTTTTGCATTATGAATTGATGAGAAAAAAATACTGTCTTTGTGCAAGTTACCTAGAATTTCTTCAAAATGTGTTAATTTTCAGCCGATTTCGGTGGTTTCGTTAAAGCCTTGTCGAATAATGTGGCCTCTGCTTGTCGAATAATGTGGCCTCAAACAAACGGAGGCTTCACGCTTGTCGAATAATGTGGCCTCAAACAAACGGAGGCTTTACGCTTGTCGAATAATGTGGCCTCAAACAAACGGAGGCTTCACGCTTGTCGAATAATGTGGTCTCTGCTTGTCGAATAATGTGGCCACAAACAAACGGAGGCTTCACGCTTGTCGAATAATGTGGCCTCTGCTTGTCGAATAATGTGGCCACAAACAAACGGAGGCTTCACTTTCCCTAATGCAGGCTCGGATCCAGGGCGGGGAAGGGGGGTCACGGGGGGTTATGGCCCCCTTGCGCCCTGGGGGCACCACCGCGCCGTGGGGGCACCACCGCGCCGGGGCACCAGGGGCACCACCAAAATAAAGCAACAAAAAACCGCGCCGCTACGCGGCGCAAATCATTCAGTGCTCTTTGAACCAAGAGCACCACCGCGCTGGTGTACCAGGGGCATCACCGCGCCGGTGAACCAAAGGCATCACCAAAGGCATCACAATCGGTGTACCAAGGACACCACCGTGCCGGTAGGCGGCACTGTGGGGCGAGGGGAGATACCGGGGCACCGTTCCTCCTTGAATCCAGGAGGGAAAACAATGGTCTGGTGCCGCCATGAAATCACAAGCATTGGTCGCTGGAAAACAAATCGCGAATGATGCTAAATGCAAATTGCTAAATTATGCCAAAAATGTCCCTGCATGCCTCTCGTTCCTTGGGCTATGAAGGGGCACCAACGTGCCTTTATACCAGAGGCAACAACGTATCGGACTTGAGAAGCTCTGACGGCCAACTTGGGCTTATACATATAGATTATAGAACCTTTCGAATTTTTTTGGGCCTAGTTAGCCAGACAAAAACAAATAAAGCAAAAAAATCCGCGCCGCCACGCGGCACAAATAAATCAGTGTTATTTTCCAGTAGAAGAGGGTTTAATATAGACTGTAACTGGCGGCCGCAGGGGCGGGGGATATTGGGCCATGGCCCACCTTACCTTTGACCTTAAATGGGGGAGGGGACAACATGTCTTTTGACCCCACCTTTTGCTCCAGACATATTTCCTCGTTTTGACCCTGCATCCTGGTTCCAATAGCACACATTACTTCTCTAACCCGCTCAAAACCTCAAATTTGCCTCAATATAGTGGACCAAATCCGTTGAGTTTTCAGATTTGGGTATAGGTAGGGGCACCACTGCAATTGATAACTCCCCTTGAAGATTTCCTGGATCCGCCCCTGCCCTAATGGACGTCTGAGACGTTATTCGACAAGTCATGTTGTTGTTTCTGAACTGCTTTAAAGGTGCAGGCGCAAGCACCTCTTCTAAACGGGCCAGGCTCTGCAAAAATTATGCAGACGCACGCTCGAACATCCCGCAACTCACCACTATAGCGGAATTATTGTTTACATTCCTAGTTTGTGGTTAGATACAAGAATCACGAAGTTGAAATCGGGCTTCATGAAGTTGCACACCGGATCACGAAGTAAGAAGCTTTTTAAGCGATTTTTGTCGCCATTTTGTGCAAAATGTGGCCATTTCAGAAACGTCACTAGGTGATAGAAAGCGCCGCCGCAATAGATCCTCCGTTCTCCGGGTGTCGAATATTTGGCATTTCCTCAATTCCATTCGGCTGTGGGAGTACATTGCCATTTTTTTCACGAAGTTACATACCTTTACCCTAATGTGCAGTGGTCGGCCACGCGCTGGGCCGACAGCCAGCCGAGATTCTCTCGCAGGCCCAAAACATGGTCGAATTTCCTACCTCCGAAAATTATCCTCGCCGCGAAGTTAAAGTTTTCCTGAATGCTGTCCACTATGGTGTTTTTTTGCTCTGTTACCATACACAGATAGGCAGTATACCAGGGCCTCCTGTAAGGGATTTTCACTGGGAGTGGGGGGGGGGGCACGCAGATTTTCGATGATGTGCAGCTCTCTCCCAAATCGTGCTGTATTTTCGATGTTTATTATTGTACAATATGTTTCACGAACAGGACAATAATTGTATGTAACATGATGTATTGCAATAATTTTATCTGATCCTAGGTCATATAGAGAGATGTGGATAGCAGAAGATGGGCGCGGAATGCCTTAACCCGCGTCCCGAGCACTGACGGGGGTTCGCACAAACCACGAACTGTCGGGGGGATGATTTTCGCCCCCCCCCCCCCCTCAAGATCTCGAAAACCACGCAACGAAGCGACAAGTAAAAGACGTTGTAAGATACCCCGAGACAAGCTCTGTCGAAAATATAACGGTCTTTTTTAGGGGTCATGTCAATATTGAGGTCACCAGAGGTCACCAAAGGTCAAATTTCGGCTATATATGAGTGCTCTTGCTAAAACCGTTTATATCTCGATAACTAAAAGAGTTAGCGAGGCGCCAAAAAAGTGTTCGAAAGATAATACAATTTAATGTCACTACCGTTGCCTCATAATTTATCTTAAGTCAATAGTTAGGTCAGGATAATCCATTAACCCTATTATATAGTTAGGTCAGGGTAGTCCATTAACCCTATTATATAGTTAGGTCAGGATAATCCATTAACCCTATTATATAGTTAGGTCAGGATAATCCATTAACCCTATTATAGAGTTAGGTCAGGATAATCCATTAACCCTATTATATAGTTAGGTCAGGATAATCCATTAACCCTATTATATAGTTAGGTCAGGATAATCCATTAACCCTATTATATAGTTAGGTCAGGATAATACATTAACCCTATTATATAGTTAGGTCAGGATAATCCATTAACCCTATTATATAGTTAGGTCAGGATAATCCATTAACCCTATTATATAGTTAGGTCAGGATAATCCATTAACCCTATTATATAGTTAGGTCAGGATAATCCATTAACCCTATTATATAGTTAGGTCAGGATAATCCATTAACCCTATTATATAGTTAGGTCAGGATAATCCATTAACCCTATTATATAGTTAGGTCAGGATAATCCATTAACCCTATTATATAGTTAGGTCAGGATAATCCATTAACCCTATTATATAGTTAGGTCAGGATAATCCATTAACCCTATTATATAGTTAGGTCAGGATAATCCATTAACCCTATTATATAGTTAGGTCAGGATAATCCATTAACCCTATTATATAGTTAGGTCAGGATAATCCATTAACCCTATTATATAGTTAGGTCAGGATAATCCATTAACCCTATTATATAGTTAGGTCAGGATAATCCATTAACCCTATTATAGAGTTAGGTCAGGATAATCCATTAACCCTATTATATAGTTAGGTCAGGATAATCCATTAACCCTATTATATAGTTAGGTCAGGATAATCCATTAACCCTATTATATAGTTAGGTCAGGATAATCCATTAACCCTATTATATAGTTAGGTCAGGATAATCCATTAACCCTATTATATAGTTAGGTCAGGATAATCCATTAACCCTATTATATAGTTAGGTCAGGATAATCCATTAACCCTATTATATAGTTAGGTCAGGATAATCCATTAACCCTATTATATAGTTAGGTCAGGATAATCCATTAACCCTATTATATAGTTAGGTCAGGATAATCCATTAACCCTATTATATAGTTAGGTCAGGATAATCCATTAACCCTATTATATAGTTAGGTCAGGATAATCCATTAACCCTATTATATAGCTAGGTCAGGATAATCCATTAACCCTATTATATAGTTAGGTCAGGATAATCCATTAACCCTATTATATAGTTAGGTCAGGATAATCCATTAACCCTATTATATAGTTAGGTCAGGATAATCCATTAACCCTATTATATAGTTAGGTCAGGATAATCCATTAACCCTATTATATAGTTAGGTCAGGATAATCCATTAACCCTACTATATAGTTAGGTCAGGATAATCCATTAACCCTATTATATAGTTAGGTCAGGATAATCCATTAACCCTATTATATAGTTAGGTCAGGATAATCCATTAACCCTATTATATAGTTAGGTCAGGATAGTCCATTAACCCTATTATATAGTTAGGTCAGGATAATCCATTAACCCTATTATATAGTTAGGTCAGGATAATCCATTAACCCTATTATATAGTTAGGTCAGGATAATCCATTAACCCTATTATATAGTTAGGTCAGGATAATCCATTAACCCTATTATATAGTTAGGTCAGGATAATCCATTAACCCTATTCATTGCCGAGGGCAGATTCTGCCCCCCCCCCTGATGTTTTTCGCATGCTGCTCCTAAACTATTGGAGTTAGCGTCTTGAAATTGTTGTCTTTTCCCAAAATTGAATTGCGCATGTTGTGTCAAAATTTTGAGAGAAAAAAATCAGTCAAAAAAAGAGGGCTTACGTCTTACTCTACAAGAAAAAAAATCGGAGCTTGCGGGTATATTGTAACAAAAAAACACCTTGTCTATAAAAAAACGTGTGCAAAAAACTTTTGATCGGTGTAAGCTTGCCAATTGACACGGCGTTCTTCTTTAGGCCAATAACAAGTATGCCAAATTTCATTTCGATCCTTTGAGTTTTGGTTCCCCCGGGCCTCCGTAAGTTGTTGATCCCTACCTAAAAGGTCAAAAATCAAAGTCTCAAGTAATGCCATGCGTTTTTTTCTCTCTCGTTTTGCATCAATTTTAGAGCTTTTAATTATCTGCAAGTCCCACAATGGATCACAAAAAGATGATTTAATTCAATTCTTATGGGACTCTTTATTACTGCATCTACTGTTCGTTCGGGTTTTGTGTTTTTTTTTTGTTTTTTTTTTCTTGCGGCGTTTAGCATTGAGAATTTGGTGGTGGCGCATTATTTTTTTTGCCATGAAAATTCATGAAAAATATCGCATTTTATGGGAAAACTAGGTAACTGCTGCTGTCGTTGGAAAAAAACAAGTTTATTTTATCATATATTGCTTATTGTAACCGGAAATATGCCATAAGTGAGGTGTTTTCATTAACATAAAAGAGATGACTGGCTCTGCCTCAGCCAGTACTACAGAAAGTAAGCGGTGGCATCACCGCGCACTATGAAATGCCCTTACGTGCTGAAGAGGTAATTTCCATAAAAATGTGACTACCGTGTGACTTCTACCACCTTTATAAGTAAGTTTTACTATGTAACTCAATTATTCTGGGAAAAAAACGTATAATCCCTTTAAATACGAGCAATGACCTGTTACCGAATGCCTCTTAATCGCTGACGAAGGGTGTTACAGTATACCCGAAAGCTCCGATTTTAATCTTTTTTTTTGTGGAGTAAGTCCTCGTTGTATTTCATCTTCATCTGGGATCTCTACGTGCTTTGGGCCCTTCCGGTCTGACCAGGGACTCCTCTGACCTTCCAAGAAGCCCTCTTGTGTGTCAAGGGGCCCATTCGGCCTGTTCAGAGGTCCTTCCAACCTGGCCAGGGACTGAACTGGCTGCTTTGTCACCCTGCCGACATGCTCAGGGGTCCCTCCAACCTGTCCGGGGGCCCCTCCAGTCTGGCTAGGAACTCATCCGGCATGTTCAAGGGCCCTTCCAATCGGCCCAGGGCCCGTTTCGGTCTAGCCAGGGGCCCCTCTGACTTGCCCAGGAGCCCCTCCGATCTGCCCAGCGACTCTTCTGGTCGGACTGCGCTGGCTGCTTTGTCGCCCTGCCGACATGCTCAAGGGGCCCCCCGACTTGTCCTGGGGCCCCTCTGTGCTGGCTAGGAGCCAATTCGGCATGTTCAGGGGCCCTTCTTACCCGCCCAGGGTCCCTTTCGTTCTGGCCAGGGGCCCCTCTGATCTGCACAGGGGCATTGTCAACTTTCCAGAGGCCCCTCTGGTCTGTCCAGGAGCTCTCCAGCCTTCCAAGGGACCCTTCCGACCTGTCAAGGGACTGCGCTAGCTGCTTTGTCGCCTTACGACATGCTCCGAGGGCCCTTCGACCTGCCCTAGGGGCCCCTCCGTGCTGACTAGGGGCCCATTCGGCATGTTCAGGGGCCGTCCTGAACCACCTAGGGGCCCTTTCGGTCTGGTCAGGGGCCCCTCTGACCTGCATAGGGGCCCTTTGAACTTCACAGGGCCCTCTGGGTCTTTCCAAGGGCCCTCCAACCTGTTCCGGGGCCCTTATGACCTGGCAAGGGACTGCGCTGGCTGCTTTGTCGCCCTGCCGACATGCTCAGGGGCCTCTCGACCTGCCCAGGGGCCCTCTGTGCTGGGTAGGGGCCATTCAACGTGTTCAGGGGCCCTCGGATCCTCTCAGGGGCCCTTTCGGTCTGGCCAGGGGCCCCTCTGACATGCACAGGGCTCTTTGTAACGTCCAAGGGGCCCTGGGGTCTTTCAGAGAGGGTCCTGGTGGCATTAAAGGGCCTATGAAGTGCACTAAACTCTCTAAAGACCACGCTTCGCGTGGTAAAGAGACCATGATACCGCGCTTCGCGAGGACTCGTCGGCCCTTTTCGGTGCGCGCAGCGCGTCGAAAAGAGCCCTCCGCCGGCGAAAAGGGCCCTCCTGGCTTCCAGGGGGGGGGGGGCGCATTCGCCGCCCACCCCCTCCCTTGGCTACGTGCCTGCCATCATATATCTTAAGGCTTTTGAAGTCCTCATAAGTTTATATTTTTTAATGAATTGTTTCTATGTTTCGGAACTTCATATAACCCAAAATTCAAAAAAGATATTGTTAATTGACAGGCAGGTCTGTTGTGATTTATTCAACATCTCAAAATTGAATTGAGAGCGCCCTTGCCAGGCCTGAGATGCCACTGTCGGATTCAAAACGGTCAAAAGTTGGTTTTGGGTGCAGATAACAAAAAGTTTTACACAATGAAGAACTCGTGGGATTTCACTAATGTGTACATTAAGGACTGAGTTAAAATAAACTTTCTCTTATACAAGTTGTTCAAATTGCATTTCATATCAGTAATCAGTAAAGTTTCGATCGAATTTCAATCGTTATGGGGCATGACCCCGATGCCCTCCCCCCTCAATGGCCCGCCTCTGGCTATGGGCATCGACTGGTCTTAACAGACCCCGTGCTGGTCTGAGAAGGTCCATGCCATTCCTGATGTAACCTTACGTATTGCCCTACTAACCGGTTTTTCTTCTATAAAATTATACCTTTCGGCCGGTCCCACCTGAGATGTTATGGGGAGCAAAATCGTATGTTTGCCTCCCCCAATTGCTTGAATGGGTACAGCGACTCCCCTGCCTCCGCTTCCACCGCCCCTGGGTTCGATCCACCACACCTAGCCACTGGAACCCAAAAAAACAAAACCGAAAACCATGATCTACAGGGATTTCCCCGGGTCTGGATCCAGTTAACTTAATACACGTGATACGGTGGGTCTATTTTGTCTTCCCACTCTACTTCGCAGTATTTCGTTGATTAGGTATTGCCAGTATCGAAACCAAACTTTCGGTACCCCTCTCAGACCAACCGAGGGCCCTCTCGGGCCGCCGTAGGGCCCTCTGAAGTCTGACCCCCAGATCGGCCTAAGACCCTCTCAGGTCCGACAGAAGCATTCTCAGACCGACCCGAGGGCCCTCTCAAACGGACGAAGGGACCTCTCAGACCGACATAAGGCGCTCTCAGATTTGGAAAATACCTTCTCTGATCAGCCGCAGGCTCTCAGACTAGCTGAGGCTCTCCTAGACTAGCCTAGGGCCTCTCAAACCGGCCTATGCAACTCTCAGGCTGCCTATAAAATGTCCTCTTACACAAGCCGAGGGCCTTCTTAGGTCGGTCGAGATCTCTTGTGACCCGTCTGGGACCTCTTTGAGCAAGCTTTTAGGTAGGTCTGTGAAATGCCTTCTCAGACCGGCCGAGGACATATGACCGGTCACTAGGAGCATAGGACCCAGGGCACTGTAAAAGCCTGACTGAGGCCTCTTTCTGACCAGTTGAAATACCTTATTAAGACCCGCCGATGGCTTCCTTAGACCTCTGACCGGCTGACCACAGGAAGGGCACACAGTCTCGAAAAAGGCCCCGACGCCTATAGGAGATCCCTTTGCCCCTCCCTCCCCCTCTGAAACTTCAATCCGCTGCCAATGGTCGAACCAATTGTCGAAAAATGCCGGCTATCAGTCCATCATCACAGATCATTGCCCCCCCCCCCCCCCCCCACCACCAAACATGCCGTGTAACTGTCAGGAGATGGGATGGGATCGTGAAATTGCTTATATTAGCCGTTTTCACGAAGGATTATTGCGCTGTCAAATTTCTGAAAGATTCTGAAAGTTTTGAAAAACTATGCAACTTTTACATGCGATTTTTGGTTAGAAATGTCCCTGGTAACTTTGTAATATGTTGGTAAGAATCAAATATGTTGACAAAATTGCGGTTTGGTGGTAATAAGCAAGATAAGTATTGATAGAATCTTCCTATAAAGTTTCAGCTTTTCCTGAAACGCTTTTTCTGATTAGGCGTTATAATGTTAAATTATAGACTTATCGGCTACTAATAAGGTTTTTATTAATATTCGAATTTTCGACCTTCACATTGAGGTCGTTATCAAGAAAGTTTAGCAACAATCATATCATATCATATATTTCGGAACGCATCCATAAAATGGGTTTTCAGTTTTCCACGTCAAATAACATAGATGTAAAAACAAATCTCCCACACATTAAATGATGCACACCAACCCTCAAGATACACACAATGCAAGTTTAAAGAACATCATTGAGACACTTTTTTAAAATAGCCAAAGTGGGTGAAGCCCTCACATTCAGCGGCAAATCATTCCACGCTCTGATGGCTCGGATGAAAAACGAGCGCCTGGCGAACTCAGTGTATGCGCGCGGCACCTCCAGCTGCCCGTCACTGGTAGCCCTGGTTGTGCGCGTGGAGCGACTTCGGAGCGACTTCGTAGCGACTATTGGGTACCTTATACCTGGGACTACCTACACACCCATCACTCAGGCCAATCTTTACATCTCATATAGAGGCTATTTATTTTGGATGGCCTCAAACTGTGTGTGTACCAATGTGTTCTGGCAAGGCGCCTCTCCTGGCTGAAGGCGTCACTCCGGGCCATTGAGTCATTCCACGAGCATTCATTCGAGTGTCATTCCATTGCCCCTCCCTTTGGCGCCGATGGCGCCCTTATCGGTCAATAGGCGCCCATGGGCGTAGCCGCCTCTACGTGCGGTACGGAATGTCCGTACCATTTTTGGCTGGCGCTCCCTCATACGTTTTTAAGGGAAATATTAACATTTTCCTATTTAAATGAAGTTCACTCGAAATCGACAGACGAGACCAAAATATGTTGTAAATTGATCACATTTGGCATATAAACATTCCTACTGAAAGATATTTCAAGTAAAAGTTGATAAGCGATCCACGCTTATAATGGTCGGTACTCTCAAGTACTTTGTAACGAATTTCGGTTCCCATCGAATTCCAGGCTTTATGTGCCCTTATATCCGTAACAATCCACAAACATTGAATTGAATACAAAAGGTAACCAAATTAGCAGTTAACTTATGCACCCAACGGCGGCCTATTTAGTGTCGGCGATTTGTTTCCTTGACCAATCAGGGACGTTGTCACGCTTCTTGGCGCACTTACTCCTGGCCCTATGACTTGTTTACAAATCAACATTCAAACCAGAGATAGTGATGGATCATACTGTTCGTCACCATATGTAAGTATATTATTTTTTTAAATCCCCAAATCTATTTTTTTTAGATATAAAAAGTTGTTATTTCACTTTTAAATTGAGGCACGATCAATTTGATACCATACATGTGTCACAGAAATATTCAGATCAATATCTCAAAAGGCGAATATTTCCCTTTAACCCGCGAGTTACTGGGGGGGGGGTATTCCCCCACCCCCCACCCCTCCCGTTATTTTGCAATAACTACTAAACGAACACCGGTATCGTCACCCAACATGCAGTACCTTCTCTCACATCAATTATTCACATGTTGGCAAAAGGACAAACATGAGGTTATGATAGGTCAACCGGGAATGACGTCAGAGGGACGTCATGTTCTTCGGTTTTTGTTGCAAAATAATGGTTTGCAGAAAACGCTGTCAAAGGTACGATGTTTGATATAAACACAATTGTCTTAAATCAAATTACTGAAAATAGACTGGGCTAACCAACTGCTATCTCGAATTTTTTAGTTTTTATTCGAAAATTTGAGCAATCCAAATGCATTTTTTTTTATAAACATTTTCAAGAAAAAATCAGAATTATCCAAAAACCGGAATATATGTGATCGAGACGTATGCAGTGAATATGTGTACCAAATTTGAAGTCGATATCTTCAAAAATGACTGACTTATGACCTTCAAATGACAAAAATCGACCACCTCTCACAGCGTTACTATGCATACAAAAACGCATTTCCGTTTTTGCTTTTTACTTCTATTTATATGGAACAAACAATGTTCTAAGGTCCTTTTTCGCGTTCTATACTAAATACAAACCCATAAACATGTGTTACAACGCCTAATGACCGTAATATGCAGTTTGACCTCGTGACCTCGGATGACCTTGACCTGGCCCAAGGTCATAAACAGCTTAGAAAGGTACTTAGAAGTGTCAGACACACGAATCATACCGATTTATCGACAGCTTATGCGTTTAATATCGCAATTGTGCGCGACAATTCCATCTATCGAGACCTTTCGACACGGTCAAACATTTTGTACTTGGCCTGACCTGTGACGTCATCGGTGACCCCGAGGTCAACAATATTATGTTTCCCTCGATAAATTTCCCAGGGCTGTCGAATGCCGTTTTAATTTGTACATTCGGTTCAGTAGTTCCGGAGGTCCGAGGGGGGGGGGGAGCAAGAAAATAGCCCCCCACCACACCCAGTAAGTCGCGTTATGAAATACACCCCAGTAACTCGCGGGTTAAGATGCAATTCCCCCCCCCCCCACACACACACACACACACACACACACACACACACACACACACACACACACACACACACACACACACACACACACACACACACACACACACACACACACACACACACACACACACACACACACACACACACACACACACACACACACACACACACACACACACACACCACACACACACACACACACACACACACACACACACACACACACACACACACACACACACACACACACACACACACCACACACACACCACACACACACACACACACACACACACACACACACACACACACACACACACACACACACACACACACACACACACACACACACACACACACACACACACACACACACACACACACACACACACACACACACACACACACACACACACACACACACACACACACACACACACACACACACACACACACACACACACACACACACACACACACACACACACACACACACACACACACACACACACACACACACCACACACACACACACACACACACACACACACACACACACACACACACACACACACACACACACACACACACACACACACACACACACACACACACACACACACACACACACACACACACACACACACACACACACACACACACACACACACACACCACACACACACACACACACACACACACACACACACACACACACACACACACACACACACACACCACACACACACCACACACACACACACACACACACACACACACACACACACACACACACACACACACACCACACACACACACACACACACACACACACACACACACACACACACACACACACACACACACACACACACACACACACACACACACACACACACCACACACACACACACACACACACACACACACACACACACACACACACACACACACACACACACACACACACACACACACACACGACACACACACACACACACACACACACACACACACACACACACACACACACACACACACACACACACACACACACACACACACACACACACACACACACACACACACACACACACACACACACACACACACACACACACACACACACACACACACACACACACACACACACACACACACACACACACACACACACACACACACACACACACACACACACACACACCACACACACACACACACACACACACACACACACACACACACACACACACACACACACACACACACACACACACACACACACACACACACACACACACACACACACACACACACACACACACACACACACACACACACACACACACACACACACACACACACACACACACACACACACACACACACACACACACACACACACACACACACACACACACACACACACACACACACACACACACACACACACACACACACACACACCACACACACCACACACACACACACACACACACACACACACACACACACACACACACACACACACACACACACACACACACACACACACACACACACACACACACACACACACACACACACACACACACACACACACACACACACACACACACACACACACACACACACACACACACACACACACACACACACACACACACACACACACACACACACACACACACACACACACACACACACACACCCACACACACACACACACACACACACACACACACACACACACACACACACACACACACACACACACACACACACACACACACACACACACACACACACACACACACACACACACACACACACACCACACACACACACACACACACACACACACACACACACACACACACACACACACACACACACACACACACACACACACACACACACCACACACACACACACACACACACACACACACACACACACACACACACACACACACACACACACACACACACACACACACACACACACACACACACACCACACACACACACACACACACACACACACACACACACACACACACACACACACACACACACACACACACACACACACACACACACACACACACACACACACACACACACACACACACACACCACACACACACACACACACACACACACACACACACACACCACACACACACACACACACACACACACACACACACACACACACACACACACACACACACACACACACACACACACACACACACACACACCACACACACACACACACACACACACACACACACACACACACACACACACACACACACACACACACACACACACACACACACACACACACACACACACACACACACACACACACACACACACACACACACACACACACACACACACACACACACACACACACACACACACCACACACACACACACACACACACACACACACACACACACACACACACACACACACACACACACACCACACACACACACACACACACACACACACACACACACACACACACACACACACACACACACACACACACACACACACACACACACACACACACACACACACACACACACACACACACACACACACACACACACACACACACACACACACACACACACACACACACACACACACACACACACACACACACACACACACACACACACACACACACACACACACACACACACACACACACACACACACACACACACACACACACACACACACACACACACACACACACACACACACACACACACACACACACACACACACACACACACACACACACACACACACACACACACACACACACACACACACACACACACACACACACACACACACACACACACACACACACACACACACACACACACACACACACACACACACACACACACACACACACACACACACACACACACACACACACACACACACACACACACACACACACACACACACACACACACACACACACACACACACACACACACACACACACACACACACACACACACACACACACACACACACACACACACACACACACACACACACACACACACACACACACACACACACACACACACACACACACACACACACACACACACACACACACACACACACACACACACACACACACACACACACACACACACACACACACACACACACACACACACACACACACACACACACACACACACACACACACACACACACACACACACACACACACACACACACACACACACACACACACACACACACACACACACACACACACACACACACACACACACACACACACACACACACACACACACACACACACACACACACACACACACACACACACACACACACACACACACACACACACACACACACACACACACACACACACACACACACACACACACACACACACACACACACACACACACACACACACACACACACACACACACACACACACACACACACACACACACACACACACACACACACACAGTATAGGGGCCCTTGGCATTGGACCATGAGCATTTCTAGAAGTAAATCGCGCCCAAGGGACAGGAAAGTCGCCCTGAAAGTCAGACATTATAGGCGCCCCTATAGAGGCAAATGCCACCCCATGAAGCGGAACCGGTGCCCTCTAAACCGGGCAAAAAGCGCCCGTATGAGCAAATACCGTGTGATGTCGCCCCCCACGCCAATTTTTCAGTACCATTTTTGACGTGGCGACCCTGTAGGCACCCCTGCTGCCGCTGGAGCCGGGCGCCCCAGTATGGGCGCTACTACAACAACATAAGGCTTTGATGTAGGCTGTGCCATCAGCATTAGGGAGACGTGACAGCCCATCAGTTCCCAATGATGCAGCTGTATAACATAGAGTTAAAATTAACCAAAGTTAAATAGAAAACGTAAACAAACCTAAGCACTAGAAATTGAAGTGGCTTAAATTCGTGTAGTTTTTGTTTGTGGGGGGGGGGGTATTTTTAGGACAGGACTAAGTGTTTGTGGTCAGGCAGTGTACCCAGTAACTTTGAGCTCGTGGTTACGCCCCTGGTACGAGGGAGGTGTCGCGGAAGGCGATTTCAAAAGTTGGTGTGTTCCGCAGATTCCGACGGTTTCCAAGAGTGATGCGTTGATTTTTTTTTGCGTTCACTTTGAGGGCGTTCACGCGGAACCAAACGTCTTAAGATGCCAGAGAGGCTTCCATCTCACCTTATTTTGTATTGTATATGATATTGCTTGCTGATATATACAAAATGTACAGCGTACGCCGAACAAATAGCCTCTCACGGTACTGAATCGGTCCTCGCTGCTTGTATCGATGTCCTGGCCTTGCTATAGCCCTCCTGTTACCCTCAGGGCACGCCTAGCCACTGCGAGAAGCGCTTTACCCATCATGCAAGCAATGGTAATCATGGTGCAAAGTTTCCAGACGACAAACTCACTGCAACACACATTTCAGAACGCATACGAG
>JAXIVJ010008493.1:47500-55361 GCA_036785665.1 Chirona hameri
CGCAGCTGCGCGAAGACTGTGTCTGAGCCTTGGGACGGTAGTTGTTGCTGTATTTCTGCAATGGCCGGTGAACTTCAGTAATTACAATTAGGTATGCTTTGTGGGTCTCGGGTCTCGAAGGTCATGTCTGTATATTTACTTGTGAATTTACTGATGGGCAATTGTAACACAGCCCTTTGTCTGCCTTCCTTCACTTGCCATCGCTAAGTCTGACCCATATCTGCTATTTGAACGGTTTGTCATATCACTGTCAACTTCCGGGGTACTATCTAAGAAGGAAAGTTACCACCAGGTTCGAAGAATCGGGAGCTCGGAATTTCCGGCTTGAGAAAGCACAAAGAAAAATAATAATGCACTGTAGGTACTGCGTAGTGCGTACCATGTTTTGAACATTGATGAACAGTTCATACCTGCACGGTAACATTAAGACCGTCCTTGTGTGGTTTACGTAGCCACGTTCTGACTGTTCACGATAACGCTACGTGCACGTGCAGAGGGTACAGTACGCACGTGCACACTGCATACACCCATTACCAGATTGAACATTACTGCAGATATTACTGAAATGGTGACGCACAATTTTGCTCAGCGCAGTGTGGATGTTAGCTTCTCTCATCGCTGCAATTTTTTTTTTACTTGTTGCGGTGTCAGCTGGAAAGCTGAATATGTTCCAAATCTGATGCATGCATATGGAATACTGCACGGTCATGTTGAGAAAAATAGCAACCAGAAGGTAGTTGCCTCCATACCTATCCTCCATAGACATGCCTCCATAGACAAAGCAGCCAGCGCAGTCCCTTGCTAGGTCGGAAGGGCCCCTTAGAAGGTTAAAGGGCCCCTGGAGAGACCAGAGGGCCCCTGGAAAGATAAAACGGCCCCTGCGCAGATCGGAGGGCCCCCTGATCAGACCGAAAGGACCCCTGGGCGGGTAAGAAGGGCCCCTGAACATGCCGAAGTGGCCCCTGGCCAGCACGGAGGGGCTCCAGGGCAGTTCGGAGGGCCCCTTGAGCATGTCGGCAAGGGCGACAAAGCAGCCAGCGCAGGCCGACCAGAAGAGTCGCTGGGCCGATCGGAGGAGCTCCTGGGTAAGTCAGAGGGGCCCCTGGCTAGACCGAAAGGGTCCCTGGGCCGGTCGGAAGGCCCCTTGAACATGCCGGATGAGTTCCTAGCCAGACAGGAGGGGTCCCTGGCAGGTCGGAGGGGGCCCTGAGCAGGGGCGACGGATTGCGGAGGCAGGGTACCCAAAATTCCCCCAGTCGCAAATCCTGGGGGCAAAGGGTAGTTTTGCCCCCCCCCCCCCCCAGATTTTAGCCTGCTCAATCTGGGGCAACATGACCCTTCCCCTCCCCAGGATTTTCATTTGAGGGGGGGGGATTTTGGATACCCTGCGCCCCGCAATCCGCCGCCCCTGCCCCTGAGCATGTCGGCAGGGCGACACAGCAGCCAGTGCAGTCCCTGGCCAGGTCAGAAGGACCTCTGAACAGGCCGAATGGGCCCCTTGACACACAAGAGGGGCTTCTTGGAAGGTCAGAGGAGTCTCTGGTGAGACCGGAAGGGTCAAAGCACGTAGAGATCGCAGATGAAGATTAAATACAAAGAGGACTTACTTCACAATACAAATATTAAAAGCGGAGCTTTCGCGTGTATTGTAACACCCTTCGTCAGGGTGCTACAATATACCCGAAAGATCCTATTTTTTTTTTCCTGTAGAGTAAGCCCTCTTTGTATTATACATATATCACCCACTCCACATCATGTCTTTTCGCTTTGCGGATCCCAGATGAGTCCCTGAACAGGTCGGAAAGGCGTAGAAAAGGTCAGAGGGGCCCCTAGACGATCTGAAGGGACCTTGGGCCTTTCAACAGTAAGAATACAGTTGTACAGGGAATCAAACTCAAAATTTTCGCGCCGCTCCGCGGCTCAATTTAACTGCAAATTCAATTATATGCGGGTTAGGAAAAAAATCAGTCAGTTTCTCGGCGCATTTATGAGTTATGTTGCTACTTGCCTATATTATTGGGCAAAATAGTTCATTTTAGCACCTTTTCCCCGTACTTTTAAACGCACAATATAGCAATTTTAGAGGTCCGCACCATACGCAATGCGACGCATTGATGAGAAAGCAACCGAGGGCATAATACTAAAAAAAATGTTTAAGAGTTCCAGATCTTGAGCTTAAAAAATATTCCAAGTTGGTGTAGCTGATTCCCAATTCGTGTCGCTGGTTCCAAAGTTGATGTGGCAGTTAAGAGGGCCCCTGTGCATGTCAGAGGGGCCCTGACCAGACCGAAAGGGCCCCTAGGTGGGTCATAAGGGCCCTGAACATGCCGAATGATCCAGCTCCTAAACGTTGGTATGGCCCACGCCATACCTGCCATACTGCATTTTCCAGCCTTGTAACGTGCCTTTTCATGCGTTTTTTTTTGGGGGGGGGGGCTTTCAACGCTCAGAAAGGGGCCCTTTCGAGGCGCCCCCCCCCCCCCCCCCTGGACGAAATCCTGGCTATTTTCTATTGCCGCCCCGTCGAGCGTGGGATGGAGGGGGGCTTTTGCCCCTGCCGCTCCCCCTCCCCCCTGGATCCGCCAGTGATTGAAACGAATGTAGTTTTTCATATGCATTAGCTTCGGATAGTAAATCCCCATGGCCGGTGGCAGTAAGCGCTCAATAGTACATATGATAATAATTACTGTATACATATGTAACTGTAATGGCGGCCGCACACTGAGCCATCCGTACGAACTTTTTCTGCGACTCGACGCCGCGGAACCGCAGACAACACAAATGTATCAGGCTAACAGTGGCGAATCTATGCAAGATGAGGTACACATTTTGCACAGCGTGTTTTGCCGCTGCGAAATGTATTATGTAAGAGTGTCGTGGTTCTAAACTTACACCTTCGTCGAAAAATGACCATAATTCAGTTACCTTGGGACAGGCTGTAGGGATAGGATGCGACATGCTGTAGGTCGGCGGGGCGGAATCTCGCGAGCAGACAGCGCCGAATCCGCCGGAACAAGGACGATATCCCGCGGTGTCGCCGCGATTTTCCGAGGCGGAATTTCGCAGTGATATCGGCCACCGAATGTGCTGTGTGCGACCGCCTTTCCTCTGACTATACCTGGAGTGTGCCTACTGTTTTGGAATGTCAAAAATATTTTGTATTACGGTAAGAAGCTATTGGTTTGATTGTTGGATACGATCAAATTCACAACTGGAGACCTTTTAGTATAATTTTCACTTGTATTATTGTTTCGTATTTTGTGTTTCGATATCGATAAAACGAAGCAGAGGAAAAAGATGTGTAAAACGGCGCACCGAAGACAATCAAATTACGGTCAGATCACATCATAAAATAGAGAGACAAGTTTTGCACAGCATGTTCTTGCCACTGTGAACTTTATCATGTGCAAGTTTTGTAGCTCTAAATTGATATCTTTGTCGAAAAAATGGCGTCAAACTGGCCATCAAGCGTTGCGAATATGGGACAGACGGTACTGTTCGGCTGCTGCTATCAGCGCGCACGAGCAGTTTTGTCGATTGTTATTGACCGGCGCTAACGATATGCTAGCAAATTTTTATCCATATTTCGATATTAGCAATGCTTCTATATAGTGGTGGTAAGCCTTCTGGAGTCTACCCGATAATTTTGTGATTCCATCACGTTCCTGGAGTCTTTGGAATATCTCAGCAATTAGGCCCCAAATAAGCGATGTGAGTAGACAGTAGGTACGCTCCCTTTAACAAACCACTGGTAACAGTGCAAATGGTTTGAAAGCAGCAAGAGGCAGACCGACTTTTCCGCGCATGAATGGTTCCTGTGCATCCGGAGGAGCCTGTGGGGGATGGCTTTGGGAAATGGTCCTGGCCTAGTCCCCACTATTAGCTCTTCGGTCCAGCAAGTTGGGCACCGCTGGAGCAGCTTTTAGATGCCGATGTCCGCATCTTTGCGGTCGCATCGCCTTTTTAGGAACTCGGCAGACTAGCTAAACATGTAACACGCTCGAAAGTAACATTTTGTGAAGAGAGTGGGCCCTGGAGCCAGCAATTAGGTACCACCAAGGAGAGCCTCTCCCAGACATTTAATGGAATTCATTTTCCTATTTTCCAAATTTGTATGAGCAATGGCAAAAATAGTGTTATGCCGCGAAGCGGCGCAAAACTTTCCAATTTTGTGTTGTGGATAGCTGGACCATGACTGCTGCAAAGACAATTTTTACGATTACGATTAGACTCGAGCAAGGGGGGGGGGGAAATATACGTTGGCCCCCCTTTGAAGTCCAAGGGGGGTGGGCCATAACCCACGTGCCCCCCCCCCCCCCTGCGGCCGCCAGTGGTAAGGAACCAAATGCAGCATTGAGCGGCATTTTGTTTGAAGACTCACCCCGTGTCTGCACTGCACCTGGAGATCACGTGATTGTTACAGTCAGAGCTGAAGGACCAATATTATTGCAGATTCCGGCCAATGTCGCATGCAAGTGCTGACATACCAAAACCACTAACATATATTCCTATGATGCGATATATGTATTAATGGTATTGGTCCACTGATGATTTATATATATATATATATATATATATAACTGTGCAACAACATGGAAAGACAGGCCAATTGTGGATTGAGTGTTCCGACCCGACTTTGTCAAGTAATTATTATTCAACGTGTGTCTCGGTGTGTATCAAGCTTCTGCAGGTGAACTCCACAAGGTCGCACAGTACAATGTATACATAGGGTTACTCACGGCTCTCGTCACGATCTTAACCACCGGCGTGACGTTTCTGAAAGCAGCTTATCAGTACCGATTTTCCTCGTCGCTTTGCGGTGCCGTTTAATCGACCAATTTGCTTGTCAAGAACCCCGTGACACGCGTTACGGCTCTTGCTCAACTCAGCAGAGTATTGAGGAAAAACGCGACCCATGATAGCCGAGGGTATCGATGCCTAATAGGGATGTGTGCTCACTGCTCATCACGTTTCCTGTGCTGCCAAGTGTGTCTCGATTTGCTTGACGGCAATCTATCCTTTCCTCGTCCTCTTATTTCCTTGTGGAAGATCCGACTCTATACCGCTATCTTGGCACGAATAAAAACATTGCCACAAAGGAAAAGCTTATTGGCTTTATCGTACACTTTCAACTTATTGGTTGTCACGGAGTGTGGTGGCATTGCGCCACTGTGCGTGGATCTATGAGCCACTGTGCGCTCTGGACTGAGTGGTCACGTGACGGTCCTCGCCCCTGGGCGGCTATACGCGAGTGTCGACCGGGCGGGGTCAACGCGGGACCCGAGCCGGGGTCAACGCCAGCCGAGCCGCCAGAGGGGTTGAGGAGGGTCGAGCGGGCGGGGCTGACCCGAGCCGGGGTCGACGCCAGCCGAGCCGCCACAGGGGTCGAGGAGGGTCGAGCGGGCGGGGCTGACCCGAGCCGGGGTCAACGCCAGCCGAGCCGCCACAGGGGTCGAGGAGGGTCGAGCGGGCGGGGCTGACCCGAGCCGGGGTCAACGCCAGCCGAGCCGCCACAGGGGTCGAGGAGGGTCGAGCGGGCGGGGCTGACCCGAGCCGGGGTCAGCACCAGCCGAGCCGCCACAGGGGTCGAGGAGGGTCGAGCGGGTGGGGCTGACCCGAGCCGGGGTCAACGCCAGCCGAGCCGCCACAGGGGTCGAGGAGGGTCGAGCGGGCGGGGCTGACCCGAGCCGGGGTCAGCACCAGCCGAGCCGCCACAGGGGTCGAGGAGGGTCGAGCGGGCGGGGCTGACCCGAGCCGGGGTCAGCACCAGCCGAGCCGCCACAGGGGTCGAGGAGGGTCGAGCGGGCGGGGCTGACCCGAGCCGGGGTCAACGCCAGCCGAGCCGCCATAGGGGTCGAGCAACGGACCGGCAGCTACGTGCTGAGCTTCTTATAATACAGACAAGCACGATGTCAGTTTTATTTACACCGAGAGTACCTTGCTGTGGAACTCGATATCTGACCATCTGCATCATAAGGTAAGCTTGCGGCCTCTAAAAAGCCAGAAAAGCATCGCATTATGCACGTATTACTGTTGGCTATCGTACTGATCCTGCCACGAGGTACGCGCCAGAGAACGTCACGGGCCTGTAGAACGTCACTCGAGTTGTCCTTGTTCGATACAACACATGCCTTCCAGATGCTAAGGTATGGCGATGAAATATACTAACTTCTAAAAAATGGAAGTACTCACCAGTAGAAACTGTAGACTGAAAGGCATCAAAAGCGATTCGAAATTTAGGGACAGACATGAGACATACAGGTTCATGTGCCAGGCAAGCCACATCAAAGATGTTTGCAGCACTTTCTCAAAACGAACGAGATCATCATCATCATGTATTCATATGGCATCCGTAGAAACACGGCTTTTCAGCACAAGAGTCATTTTACAAACACATATTGCAGTAATATACTTTAAAATGAAGAAATTAAATACACAAGTATTGCGCTATTAAAAGAGGTAAAACATTGAGTCATACGCATCATCACATTCATTTACCCGCTGCCAGCCACTTTCGCATCCGTGTGCGAAACCCCCTCACTGTGCCGGCGTCTCGCACGTCACTCGGCGCCTCATTAAGATAAGATTTCGCTGCTGGCACCTGGTCAAACAAGAAAGATTACATACTCGAGATCGACCGAACGTTTGCATTATAAGCACTTAGGGAGAGCATGCTTGTTCAAATTGCACTTTGGGAATGCAGACTGAAACGTTCTGTTGAGAAAGCAGATTGTTATTTGTTTATGATATCATTGTACTAATTTGCTCTGTGAAGGTAATTTGCTGGGCTAGGAATCCGTCACACGTTGCGAGGCCATCTAGGAGTCACACGTTGCGATGCCATCTAGGAAGTCACACGTTGCGAGGCCATCTAGGAGTCACACGTTGCGATGCCATCTAGGAGTCACACGTTGCGATGCCATCTAGGAGTCACACGTTGCGATGCCATCTAGGAAGTCACACGTTGCGAGGCCATCTAGGAGTCACACGTTGCGATGCCATCTAGGAGTCACACGTTGCGAGGCCATCTAGGAGTCACACGTTGCGAGGCCATCTAGGAGTCACACGTTGCGATGCCATCTAGGAAGTCACACGTTGCGATGCCATCTAGGAGACCGATTTCACCGATTTGGTTGGAGGAAGAAAAGATAAGAAAACACTTTTCCTTTTCAAAGCTATGTTAACTATTTGCCTTTTAGACACATTTATATTCGGCCTTTAGTCGGCAGCAGTACCGTACCCAGGATTCGCTCCAGCAGGGGGCAATTTTTGCTCAGGGGGGCATAAAGTACCCCACCAAAAAAAACACCGGATTTGGCCCACTATATTTTTAAAAGGGCATATTTTCATCATTTTTCTCTAAAAAAACATGCATTTTTTTACCAAAAGGGGCACGACAGACCTTCAGGGGGGGGGGGGGTCAAATGCCCCGTTTGCCCCCCCCCCCCCCCCCCCCATGTGTACGCCTATGGTCGGCAGTCTCTTCGCGTTAATATTCTTATGCAGTGGAAGGCCATCGTCATTGTCCTTTACGTTTTGAATTTTTTTTTACGTCATCTGACAATCAAATAACAGTAAAAAAAAACGTTACCATAATCAGGCAACCAGAAGCGCCCACATCCTCAATCACTGCGGCGCACAGAACTTACGTTAAAGGGAATAGGTCACCTTGAAAGCAGAGGGGCCCGGAGGTCCCCTCTGCGGCCGAAGGGCCCAAAACGGCCCGGCTTACCAGGCTTACCAGAGTCCTTGTTCGGACTTAGAGGCCCTCACCCAGCCCGAGGGAGCCCTCGGTCGGCCTGGGGGTGTCCTCGGTTGCCCTAAGGGGCCCTTGTTAGGCTTCCGGGGGCCCACGGATGGC
>JAXIVJ010008494.1:0-5000 GCA_036785665.1 Chirona hameri
GCCTTTAAGGGTTGTTCCAATTGCAAAAATAATGGTCTCAATCGATTCTCCGGGTCCATATCTAACCTCCGCATTGGCAACCTCACGCGTTCCTTATATCCTTGAGACCATAAAAGGTTCTCAAAGGACGGGGCGCCTCAAAACGCCCTTAACGGCTGTTCCAATTTCAAAAGCAATGGTCTCAGTCGATTCATCAAGTCCATATCTAACCTCCGCATTAGAAACCTCACGATTGCCTCATATCCTTTAGACCATAAAAGGTTCTCAAAGGACGGGGCGCCTCAAAACGCCCTTAACGGCTGTTCCAATTGCAAAAACAATGGTCTCAGTCGATTCCTCAGGTCCATATCTAACCTCCGCATTGGCAACCTCACGCGTGCCTTAGTCCAAGGTCCAAGGATATAAGGCACGCGTGAGGTTGCCAATGCGGAGGTTAGATATGGACCCGGGGAATCGATTGAGACATTATTTTTGCAATTGGAGCAACCCTTAAAGGCGTTTTGAGGCGCCCCGTCCTTTGAGAACCTTTTATGGTATCAAGGATATGAGGCACGCATGAGGTTTCTAATGCGGAGGTTAGATATGGACCTGAGGAATCGACTGAGACCATTGTTTTTGCGATGGGAACAGCCGTTAAGGGCGTTTTGAGGCGCCCCGTCCTTTGAGAATCTTTTATGGTCTCAAGGATATAAGGCACGCGTGAGGTTGTCAATGCGGAGGTTAGATATGGACCCGGGGAATCGATTGAGACCATTATTTTTGCAATTGGAGCAACCCTTAAAGGCGTTTTGAGGCGCCCCGTCCTTTGAGAACCTTTTATGGTCTCAAGGATATAAGGCACGCGTGATGTTGCCAATGCGGAGGTTAGATATGGACCCGGGGAATCGATTGAGACCATTATTTTTGTAATTGGAATAACCTTTAAAGGCGTTTTGAGGCGCCCCGTCCTTTGAGAACCTTTTATGGTCTCAAGGATATAAGCCACGCGTGAGGTTGCCAATGCCGAGGTTAGATATGGACTCGGGGAATCGATTGAGACCATTAGTTTTGCAATTGGAGCAACCCTTAAAGGCATTTTGAGGCGCCCCGTCCTTTGAGAACCTTTTATGGTCTCAAGGATATGAGGCACGCGTGAGGTTTCTAATGCGGAGGTTAGATATGGACCTGAGGAATCGACTGAGACCATTGTTTTTGCGATGGGAACAGCCGTTAAGGGCGTTTTGAGGCGCCCCGTCCTTTGATAACCTTTTATGGTTCAAGGATATAAGGCACGCGTGAGGTTGCCAATGCGGAGGTTCGATATGGACTCGGGGAATCGATTGAGACCATTATTTTTGCAATTGGAGCAACCCTTAAAGGCGTTTTGAGGCGCCCGTCCTTTGAGAACCTTTTATGGTCTCAAGGATATGAGGTTTCTAATGCGGAGGTTAGATATGGACCTGAGGAATCGACTGAGACCATTGTTTTTGCAATTGGAATAGCCGTTAAGGGCGTTTTGAGGCGCCCCGTCCTTTGAGAACCTTTTATGGTCTCAATGATATAAGGCACGCGTGAGGTTGCCAATGCGGAGGTTAGATATGGACCCGGGGAATCGATTGAGACCATTATTTTTGCAATTGGAGCAACCCTTAAAGGCGTTTTGAGGCGCCCCGTCCTTTGACCTTGAAAATGACCTTGAAGATGACCTTAAATGTCAAAATACATTTTATTTTCGTGATCAGCGTGCCCCAGTTGACCTGTAACCAGATTTTGAAGCGAATCGCTACTCGACGCTGAATTCGAATCCGAATCCGACGCTAACTTCACGGACATAAAAATGGTCTGTTCTGCAGAATGCCGCGAAAGATGAACGAATTCCTACATCAGAATGAACAGGTAGACATTTTTAGACATTCCTCTACCAAATCAAGATACAAGCCAAGGTTTATGCGAAGAAATTGACGACAGTCACTTGGCTTATCCGCTCCACGCGTAGCACTACTTAGGCCATATATTGTGATGTTTGACTTGTTAGACAGCGAGTGAGATCCGTGTATTTATTGTGTGCTTGCATGTGTCTTTGTAGGTATATGTGACTTTACCCGTCAATGGGCCAACCCGTGGGTGATCTGCTGAATAAATAAATAAATAAATACACACACACACACACATATACATATATGTACATACACGCATATACATACACACATACACCCATAGATATACATACACTTGCACATACATATTTTACACATGAGGTAAAAGGAAAACAATGGGAACGTTTTAATTATTTATATCAAAATAGGCTACACATGTGTTTGGAGAGTAAATTATCGTGTCCATGCCATGTTATACAAGTCAAAACTGAGAATAATTATATAATAATATAATAATAATTTTATATAATTATATAATAATAATATAATAATTAGTTTTGACTTGTATAACATGGCGTAACCACGAGAACTAACTCTCGAAACACATGTGTAGCCAATTTTGATATTAATCATTAAAACGTTCCCATTGTTTTCCCTTTAAAGGGAATAGTACACCTTGGGAAAGGGAAAAGTGCGTGCAATGATGAAAAGGTCCTGTGTCCTGATTACGGTTCTGGCTTTCGTTTTTGCGAAAAAAGTACCAATTTGTCATAATTGGAAAAATATTGATATTAATACATATGACGTCACAATAATCTTGCGTCACCAAAACGAGTTGTGACGTCATACCGGCAAAAGCCTATCCTTGAATCAGAATATGTAAGGAACACTAACAACCTCATTCGCTGGGTCGCGTCTCGCGAGTATATTGGTCGCGATTGAAAATGTGTGAATGTTTACACTATGGCCTTGTATGAGTAGAGTTGGAGTGGCGTTGCGTGAACACATACCCATAATGTTCACGTGCATAAATAAATGTGATATATCTACCCACAAATGTGTTTATATGTGCTCATCGGTATGAGGTGGATGTAAATAAATATTGCAGCTACCGGTACTAGCCACCCATCAAAAGGTGTGCCTTTTCAAGACGAGTGTGGACATTATTTTCAATTGGAAATCGAATGAAAATTGACAAAGTTATAGCCAATAATATGTTGAGCTAGGCGGCACTTCAACGTAAACAATAAACAAACGTTGTCAAAATTGAATCAATATATTGCATGAACACCGACCAGCCACCAATCAACAAATGTGTCTTATCACTAAGCATCTATTGATAATTTTCAATTGGAAATCGGTTCACAATTGACAGAGGTAATTACTTAAAACTGTAACCACAGACAGAATGTATCCCAAGTGTATCGCAGTTACAAGATTGATTATTAGAGTTTGAGTCTTTCGGAGCTTTCGGAGGATTGGAGCATGTGCTTCTATTGCGGAGAATATTGCAGCTACCGGTACGAGCCACCCTTCAAAAGGTGTGCCTTTTCAAGTTGAGTGTCGGCATAATTTTGAATTGGAAATCCAATGAAAATTGAGTTATTATTCAAAATAAAATAAAATTAGAGTATATTATAAGTTATGGCCAATAATATTTCTAGCTCATGAACACATGATTCGTTTCGGTGGTGGCCGGTCCAAATAGCGAAAACGTTGTTCCATTACCCTGGCGAAAACGAAGTGCGGTAGGAATACTAATGACGTATGCGAAACGTCACAAGATTTGTCCCTTTAAAATATGGCCAAATATACCCAACGGTTTTTGCATTGAAACTCAGCAACTAGGTCGTTTTGGACGGAAACATTTCAGATTTGGAGATTTATCAGTACTCCCGACAATCTGGCTATCTCAGTTAAAAACTCATGTTAAATGTGTACTATTCACTTTAACTCAATTTGTCAAAATATAACCATATACACACATATACACAAATATATTCATATTCTGAAGAATTCATACATTATGTTGGATCTATGTTGTATAATCATAATTTACTACACCTATGACATGCAGTGCAATGCGAAGTGCAATGTACTGTATTATTACGGTGTTGTAAAGTTGCAGGAGTTTCATTCGCCGGGGGTGGGGGTGTTTAGACCCCCCCCCCCCTCAGGTTTTTCGAGGATAGCGGGAAAACGGCGGCGCGCAGCGCCTTCGTTTTGGGCACAGCTGTTTGGGCATCAATTGCGCACATTATGTTGTTTTTTTAAACCTCGGGTCATCTCAGGTCAGGTCACCAGACCAAGTCACGTGACCCCACCTCCAAAACAAACTTGTGGTCGTACCACAGTCACAGTTTTTGGATGATCGGTTTTACACTTACAGGATTTCATAAGGTCATATATATCTACAATTCGTTTATTTTGGATTTGTTATATCAACAACCTATGATCGGGTCAATTTCGTGACCTCCCATTATAAGTCAACGGGGAAATATTCAAATGCTTCCTATTCCAAGGATACGCAAGATAGCAGTCTAATTTAATCATAATCATAATCATAATCATGTATTTCGGAAACATCCATACTGCATGGGTTTTCAGTATTCCACGTCAGTCACATATAAGAGGCGAACGACATACATGCTAAAACAATACACTGAATATAAAGCCATACGCTAAATAAAAGACGACGCAGCAGGTACTGGTACATTGGTACAACTGAGCTAACATCTAACATCATTCAGCCTTTTTTTAAACACTGAGAAGCTCGGTGAGCATCTGACGCGTATGGGCAGTTCATTCCACGCTCGAGTCGCGCGACTCAGGAAGGAACGCCGCGCAAACTCAGTCCGCACACGTGGAATCTGCAGTTGTCCATCACTGGATGCTCTAGTGCTACGACTGGAGACATCAGCGCGGTGTGTGATATGCCGGCGAATTAGGTCGGGAGCATAGCTGCTGTGCAGCAGTTTGAACATGATATGGAGGTCACGTTCACATATCAGCTCCTCCACTTTGAGCCATCTGAGTTTCCTGAGTGACGCAGTCACTCGATCGCGGCGACCCAAGTCCATCACAATACGGACACCGAAATTCATGCACTTCTGCAGACGCTTCTGTTGCGTGACCGTACAGCCT
>JAXIVJ010008494.1:10000-55360 GCA_036785665.1 Chirona hameri
AGCATATGTTTTGTGAAAAATACCAATGTTAAAAGCAAAAACAAAACTGTAAAAAAACACATCAGGATACATGAGGTGAATCAAGTTATGTTGACATAACCTTCGTATTTCATAAGAATGTGTATTTAAGCCTCCAAGGACAAAAACGTTGGTGCTGTGCCGAAAATATCCCAAATGCCCGCCGAGAAGCTCGAAGGGAGGGGGATATTAAACAAATAGTTAGCCGGGTGAGTTCGCGTGACCAACGGGCGGCCCGACGCCGGACCCCTCTCTACTGGCTGGTCGCTGACAGCCCCTCCCTCCCCCTCCAGCACAGCCTCAGTAACGGGCGGCCCGACGCCGGACCCCTCTCTACCGCCTGGTCGCAGACAGACCCTCCCTCCCCCTCCAGCACAGCCTCAGTAACGGGCGGCCCGACGCCGGACCCCTCTCTACCGCCTGGTCGCTGACAGACCCTCCCTCCCCCTCCAGCACAGCCTCAGTAACGGGCGGCCCGACGCCGGACCCCTCTCTACCGCCTGGTCGCAGACAGACCCTCCCTCCCCCTCCAGCACAGCCTCAGTAACGGGCGGCCCGACGCCGGACCCCTCTCTACTGGCTGGTCGCTGACAGCCCCTCCCTCCCCCTCCAGCACAGCCTCAGTAACGGGCGGCCCGACGCCGGACCCCTCTCTACTGGCTGGTCGCTGACAGCTCCTCCCTCCCCCTCCAGCACAGCCTCAGTAACGGGCGGCCCGACGCCGGACCCCTCTCTACTGGCTGGTCGCTGACAGACCCTCCCTCCCCCTCCAGCACAGCCTCAGTAACGGGCGGCCCGACGCCGGACCCCTCTCTACTGGCTGGTCGCTGACAGCCCCTCCCTCCCCCTCCAGCACAGCCTCAGTAACGGGCGGCCCGACGCCGGACCCCTCTCTACTGGCTGGTCGCTGACAGCCCCTCCCTCCCCCTCCAGCACAGCCTCAGTAACGGCCGGCCCGACGCCGGACCCCTCTCTACTGCCTGGTCGCTGACAGACCCTCCCTCCCCCTCCAGCACAGCCTCAGTAACGGCCGGCCCGACGCCGGACCCCTCTCTACTGCCTGGTCGCTGACAGACCCTCCCTCCCCCTCCAGCACAGCCTCAGTAACGGCCGGCCCGACGCCGGACCCCTCTCTACTGCCTGGTCGCTGACAGCTCCTCCCTCACCCTCAAGCACAGCCTCAGTTTACAAAACACATGAGCCGCTTTGCCTACATTTGTTCTCCGTCGCCTAATTATTTTGAGATTTCCAGCATTATGTCGAGCTGCCCAGTCAAGCATGCCAAACCATTGTCCAGACCGCTGCCGTTAGCAGGCGAGACGATTTGCGTCTCCAAGTCCCAGCCATGGCTCGTCCTGACCAGGCCGCCAAGGCCGCCTAACACAGTATAGTCTCGGGCTGTTGACCCTACTGACCTCAGCTCGGAATCTCCCTCCCCTCCCGACTGACCACGATAGCTTCTACCACGGCCCCCATTCATGCCCCGTTTACGCCTTACTGACCCATCCCACCCGTAGCAGCCCTCGTAGAAAACGGTTATCAGCTGAGCTCATTGAGTCACACAGAGGCGGTGCCAAGGGGAAGGACTATCGACTTAGGTTCAGGACGCAAGACACAATATTTCTTAAAATTTGGCGCAATGGAAGGGGGACGGGAAGCTGCGCAATGGAAGGGGGACGGGAAGCTCAAATAGGCGTAATCGGAAGCGCAATGCATTGTTTCTCCTGCTCATATATTTTCGGCACGGTGGTGGACGTCATTTTCGAGATATTGTAGTATTTATTATATGCCGCTATAACCTACCACACGGTATGAAGGGTGTCCTTGAAGGGTGACCTTTCAATGTCCTTCACTCACACCAAATATTTATGTGTGTTGCTGTTCTTATGTTTCTTGTGTTTGTCTCTGTGACTCCTTGTGTTTGTCTCTGTGACTCTTCTCGTTAAAGTGTAAATACACCCTCGGCCGAAGCCTGGGAAAATAACAATATAAACTCTGTGTGTGATGATGATGATGAAACTATGTCTCGACCAACCGCTATTCTCTGCTGTGTTCCTTCAGACGGTGTACGGCTGCTTGTACATGGCATCGAGCCGCCCATGGAGACACCCTTGCAGTGGCTCTGTCAACACTTCAGCTACGCAGACAACTTCCTGCACATTGTGGCGCTGCCGTAATGTCTCTGTACGCCGGCGCCGTGAGACCACCTGCCCTCCGCCGGCTTCTGCTGACGCTGCCCGTCGAAGTGTTGTGAAAACGAGTGCCGGGGATGGGCAGCAACTGCTACACAATGCAGTAACACAATGCAGTCACAGCAATGCAGTAACAGCGTCTGTCAACAGTGCAATGCTGGGCTGTGGCCCATGGTTACAGGACACAATGACCAATGTCATTTTGACGAATACATATTGTCGAAGGACGAAATGTGAATTTGTTGAACGGCGAAATGGCGAATGCAAATTGTCGAAATGTCTTTTTGCCGACATGTCAAAAGGTCGAATTGTGATTTTACCGACATGTGAAAAAGTCGAAATGTTTTTTTTTCGAATGTAATTTTGCCGACAAGTGAAAAGGTAGAAATGTCTGTTTTGCCGAAATGTCATTTTGGTAGGTAATCTTTGACTAAGGTATACCTGTCGGTACGTCGTATAATGCATCGGTGCGCCAGGTTATGCACAGTATGGCAGCATATGGCAACATCAGAAAAGCAGCGGCATTGTGCACCACGGCAAAATTTCCATATTTCTTCCAACGAATCCGTTAAACCTAACCAGGGCAGGAAACAATTGTAATAAAATAATCGCACCTGACCTAACCTTTACAGCAATTACAGTCGCAGTGACCCACGTTTAGAACGCTCCGCTCGCATTCGCTCGCTGCGCTGCGGCCCTACCGGGGAGGGGGGGGGGGGCTGCCGCCCCCCTCCAGACCATCTAGTAGACAAAATCTACCAAAGTCAAAGATTACCGGGAAGGCATTTCGACCTTTTCACATGTCGACAAAATGACATTCGGAAAAAAACATTTATATTTTTCACATTTCGACAAAATGACATTTCGAGTACTATCGCCACAATTGACCCTATCCTCAAATATTTCTCTAGAAGTAGAAAAATTATAAAATGCAAATTATTCCGATATATTTCGAGTACGGCTCTTCATCTGTCGTTTACCCTAAACCTAGTTGCATAATACAGAAATAATCTCAGTTGCCTCATATATGCTAAAAACCAGTACTAAATTCAAATTATGTATCCCGTGACTATTTTCATATCCCACCCCTCAGTTCCAAACACATCTTACAAGTCACATCAGTTCACAGTTCCAAACACATCTTACAAGTCACATCAGTTCACAGTTCCAAACACATGTTACAAGTCACATCAGTTCACAGTTCCAACCATCTTACAAGTGAGAAATCATCTCAGTTGCTATCAACAAAAGTGGTTGATTTCCGCCCTCCCCCCCCTCAGGTTTTTCAAAGATAGCGAAAAACGGCGGCGCGCAGCGCCGCCGGGTTTTGGCACACCTGTTAGGACATCAATTGCGCACACTTTGAGAAAAAAATAACCTCTGGTCATCTCAGGTCAGGTCACCAGACCAGGTCAAGTGACCACACCTCCAAAAATGTTTGCAGTTGTGCCAAAGCCAGAGTTCTTCACCGATCAGTTTGAAACGTACAGGATGTCATGAGGGCATAAGTACTTACAATCCGTATATCTCGGAATTTTGATATCGGTGACTTAAGGTCAGGTCAATTTCGTAACCTCCCATAATAAGTAAATGGGGAAATATACAAATGCTTCCTATTTCAAGGATATGCATGATATTAGTCCAATTACTTCTGGATCATGTTATTATAGGATATTATTGATGATCCAAGTGTAATTTTTGTTCAGTGACCCCTATTGGGTCATTTGAGGTCATGTGAGGTCACCATCACTTTTTTGTCAATAACTCTCGACATAATGAAGATAGAGAAGTAAAACAGACATCAAGGTATTTGTCTCGGTATTTGTCTCGTCGAGATACGTCTTCCCATATGCAACATGCCCTACTTGGGTCACCACTTGACCTTGACCTGAGGTCAAATTGTTAAGTTGACTTAACAAGGTCACCATGTATATCATTCGAAGCGCCTTGACAAGATAAACACAATGGCGTAAACAGTTTTCCGTTATCTGTATTAAGTAAAAAGTTAATAGCAAAAATGGTTTAGCAAAAAAAAAGATTTTTTTCTTTTTGACCTCTGGAGCCTCAAATATTGACCTGAGATAAAATCTGAGGACACCTTAGCGATTGCAACTTTCACTGGCTGGCGTTTGTTTTTCCGTTTGTTTTAACTAGCATCGTTTCTGAGATATATGGGAATATCTGGAGCGATGTCCTAAAACAGGAGAAAAAAACTGGAAAATTTGACCTTTGATGACCTCTGGTCACCTCAATTTTGACCTGACCTAAAATAACGCTGAAATACTTCGATAGAACATGTATCAAGCTATCAAATGCCTTTTTCCGCTTCTCGCTACGTAGCGTAGTTTTTGAGATCTCAGGGGGGGGGGGCGGAAATCAACCCCCCTGCAGTTCGTGTTCGGCGCAAAGCCCCTGCAGTGCGCGGGTTAAGGGAAATAGTTCACCTTCAACATTAGTTTTGAACTGAAATAGCAGTTTTGTAGCCCGTGTTGAGAAATCCTTATCTGGAACTTTTCTTAACTGAAAAGACTCTCCAGCCGAAGATATTTGACTTTTTGGCGAAGGAATACGGCGCATATATGATGTACCGTACCGTCTGAAAGTGCCAGCACTGCCATGGAGCATGCGCAGACCAATAACGCACACCATAACATTAATAATTTACGACCTTCTGTCCTGAATTGGCGCGATGTAGGACCATTTTTGAAAATAAAAAAAGAAACTATTAAAAAATATAATAAAATCGTGTTCTGAAAAATTTCCCGAAGGTGAACTATTTCCTTTAATGTTAGGCCTCGCGTCTCGAATGCAAATAGATTCAGCGATCCTCCTATCCGCTTCGTCTCTGCCGACACGCTGGATTCTGGCAGTCAAGGTGGTGTCATTAGGACTCAGTTCCGGATGTTTATGAGTGACATGGTCCCCAAGGGGTGTATCCGCCTCCCCATTGATTCCACTCCTCAGATGTTCGTTATATCTCAGCCTCACTGGCCTGCTTCAGATGTTCGTTATATCTCAGCCTCACTGGCCTGCTGTCTCCCATATATACTTATCCCCACAGTGACAAAATGTCAATTCATAGACCACATTTTTGGTGCCACACGTATTCTTCAGCCCCGTGTGGCACGAATGACAGCAACTACGTCCAGAGGGACATGGCAGTGGATTCAAACGTGACCTAACGAGCCGCTTCTTCAACGTGTTGCTGTTGGCCCAGGCCATTTCCACTGGGAGACCCGAGTTTTTTACCACGCTCTTCACCCGTACCGCTACCCTGTCGCTGATAAAGGGTAGCCTTATCAGTAAGGCGGAATCTCCGATATTTGAGATTCGAAAAATGCGCTTGGCATCAGTAAGGCATGCAAAGCATGCAATGCTTGCAATGCAGTAGGCATGCAATGCTATTTAGAAGGGAGAAGAAAAAAACACTTTAACAAGTGTTTTTGTGACAAATGCTGCATGAATGTTTCAAATCAAAATGCTAAATTATTGTTATGTATCAGAGTTGTGTTGTACCTACTTTAAGTAAAATTATGCCGAATATTTTCCCTTTTTAAATTCTTTAACCATTTTCCATTTAGTGTACACATTCACTGGTAGTGACTTTTGATGTTACATAGCATGTAAGACGTAAGTATTGCATCACAAAGTATCTCATATGCTCTGTTGAGTGTGGTAAGAGGAGTGCATACCAACCTAACATTTTTCATATTTTGACAAAGACCTTCCTGAAGATATAAAGATAAAGGGTAGCCTTAGTACTATACCCAAGGAGGGAGAAACCTTTTTCCCCAAGGACCTGTTTCAATGCCTTGGTGTCTGGTATGCTGATGTTATGTTGTTGAGGCTGCTATAGCCTGCCTTCCTGAGCAGAGATGTGCCACGTCCTTGGTGTAAGGTGCAGTGTCCCTTTCCTGTCTTGTTAATGTTTGGTGGAGTGGAAGGCATTGTGGTTGCAATTAACTTTAAAATGAGATTTGTTGGCTGTATGCCCTTGCTATTCCTTCCTGATCTTAGGGAGTGTAAAAATGGATAGTGTGCAAAAAATGGATTTATTTATATGTTGATTGTAGTCTTTTGGAGTATATTTAAATATTTCAAACTACCTATGGCCATGAAAAGTACATTTGGGTTTATTGTACTAGACAATTAACAGCTTTTTGGATTTAGCGCGCTGAGTCACTCGATCTCCCAGGTTAACGCGCTGGTGACGTTCTACCGGGACCCACCGATGCATCTTAAAGGGAAATAATGACCTTTTGATTTTGTTAGCAACAATTTATTACGCTACCGTTATGGTTTTAAAATTATTTTATTTAAATTTAAGAATTAAATCAAATGATTCCCAAATTCAAAGTTGTAAGTTTGGAAAAAAATACAAAACAAATACCTTGTGTACTTCATGAAGGTCATTGACAAATTCGTCCTTCCCTACCATTGTTTACATCGAGTGCGGCATTTTTGGAGGCTCTGTGACGTTTCCGATCAAACTGAGCGCTGCTCGGACACACGCTAGTAGCGTTAGTAGCGCTTTCGTTCTCCATGGCAACCAGGCGCCAGCCAATCAAAAGCCAGAAAGGGAATACGTTCTGGCTTTTCATTGGCTCACGCCTGGTTGCCATGGAGAACGAAAGCGCTACTAACGTGCGTTCGAGCAGCGCTCTGATCCGTGAAGCAATCCGTGAAGCATCCGTGATGCATGACTGACTATCAGTATAAGTCATGAATAACAACAACATGCAAACTATACCAACTCGAATAAAATAAGGGCGGAATTAATTGAACCCCAGGCAAGCTAGCATTCGCAAAGCACTCGGCACTGCGCCACAATAGCAAAAGGTGAGGGAAATGTATATTGGATACAATATTATTACGTCACAAGTTTCTGAAGTGTCAACTACTATGAAATACAGTGATAAAATACCTTTAATAATGATAAACAAGAAAATTATAACTTAAAAACAATAATTTGAATAAGTCTTTAATTAGCTTTCAACTCAAAATCAGACATATTTTGCAATGCTACACAAGAATGGCACAAGTGACGTCATTAACAAAGCCTGCTACGGGACTTGGGTATACTAATCAGGAACAACTCGCCACAATGGTTAAGTGCGCCGAGAAGCATGACAATTACTTAGTAAACAAATCGCCGACGCTAAATAAGTCCCCGTCAATGTGCATCGATGAGCTTCCGATTTAATTGCCAGTTTTGTGTTATTGTTTGTTAGTTTTTTTGGGATTTTATTTTATTTTTCATGATAATATAAAGCATAGTGTTATATACAGCCACAGACAAATTATACAATACTCCTAATGTTGAAAACAAATGAATCGATTTTCACAAATTGAGGGTCGCAACCAAATTTGTCGCCGTTGCCGCCGTTGTTGCCGCCGCCGTTGCCGCCGCCTATGCCGCCGTTGATGTGCATCGATGAGCTTCCGATTTTATTGCCACTTTTTCCAATCGCTGTTAGTTTTAGAAGATCGCCTGGCATATAATCACAACAAGCAGAACGCACAATATATTTTCCACTCCATTGCGTAAAAACAAAACTACGGGAAAAGCCCGCAGTTTGATGAGGACCAAAAGTACTTGCAAGTACCGGTCGTTAAAAGTGTGGAACGCTTATCAACTTTAACTTGACATATCTTTCGGTAGGAAAGTTTTCATGCAAAATGTGATGAATTTACAATATATTTTGGTCTCGTCTGGCGATTTCAAGTGCTAACTCCATTTTTGTGGAGAAAGGTCATTATTTCCCTTTAAGGAATTTCATTTTCCCCCACCAACTTATTTGGAAAAACTCCACCCATGCTGTACACTGATGTGACTTGTAAGATGTGTTTGGCACTGTAAACTTATGTGACTTGTAAGATGTAAAAACCTCATGTAAAAACCTCATGTCATTGTATGACGTCATGCATATGGCAGCTCATATGTGGAAGAAGTGTAACTTTTTATTGGCCATTACGCCCGAGTTATGAGAGCTAACCGCACCAAATTTGGTGTGTGTGTGTGTGTAGGTCGTGGTCAGGGCTATCTGCTGTCATGCTTTATTTGGCGCTGGAGTCCCGGGCTAGAATCCCATCGCTGGCATTGGCTTTTTCTATGCTTTGCCAATTATATTTGATGCTTTACCAATTATTTTTCTATGCTTTACCAATTATATTTGACAGGCGTTCCTCGTGAAATGTATGGCTACGGCTTTGCCCCGGACCCAAACCCGATCACAAAGATGGGTCCGCACTAGTGATAAATCGTAGGCAGCTAAGCACTAAGTGCTTTGGCCGAAGGTTTATGCTGGTGCAGTCAACTGTAGTGACTTTGTGTGTCTGTTTGTTTGTTTGTTTGTCTGAGGCGTTTGGCCACAGCTCGCTGACGAAAAGGCACAGCAACACGCGCGTAGCACTGTTCGATGCGCCAGTTCGGCCCCCAGATGCCGGTGCCGGGTGCCGGTCGGTCGGTGCCACATGGCACGTGGCAAATGCCGCCACGTGGAGCACTGCAAAATCCTTTTGCCCACAAGTGGCGCCCATACCAGTGGACGCAGGGCGACCAAACTCGGTGGGCGGGTAGTGCTCATGGCTGCGGGAGTGTTTTTGGGTGTGTCGACCCCGAGAGGTGCACGTTGGGGGTTAACCCTTTTACACTAGGGAGTTAAACCTTTTATCGTATGGGGTCGTCTGATTGCGGGAAATTTTGATGCAGCGACAACAAAATTTGGTGCATGGATAGAGATCGGCGAGTGTTTTCCGGAGCCGTACGACTCGGGGTGCTGGGGTGCAGGGTGCGCGTGTAGTGCACGTGCAAGCCCTTTACACCCGTCTGTTTGGAATGGCTGCTTACTAGGGTGTGTCACTTGTCACAGCGTACACTCTACCACCAATATTATCATGCGCTGCTCCCACAAACACACACACACACACACACATTTACCACTCGTTTCCTTTCATCTTTAACCGCCATCCGGCGCCCAGCGTTCGAAGTTTCTCCTATTCTCTTAACATTGGCGACCTCAGCGCCTCTATTGGCGGCTGGCAGAACTAAGTCCCCCGTTTGGGTTTGGGCTACATTACTTCGTCTCAAAAGCTAGTAAAGCTGTGACATCATCATTTTGTATTTAATAATGCCTCATGATTCATTAGGCACCGCACAGTAGACATTCAATGGCAGTGAGTGGGGGGGGGGGGGGGGGGGCAACTGACCGTGCCGGCCGAGAGCGACGAACACGCTCGGTCAGTGAGACGGTATGTGTCGTATGACAATGACGGGGCGAAACGATCTTGTCGTCCGACACCACCAGATGTCTGACTCGCAACGCGACGAGCGGAGGTGTGAGTCAGTCAAGAAGCGTCCGTGGGTCGGTGCGCTACTGTGGCCAGTGTTTAGTGCCTTGAGCCCCGTCCCGTGATACGCTAGTGCTATGGCTAAACGTAGCCGGTCCAAACACTTCGCTCTGGGAGCTCCGTGTGATCTACCATCAAATCAGTTTCCGACAAACAAGGACGCTGTCAATTATATCAGACTTATCCACAGTGAGCATTCAGTCGTTCGGGGAAAAGACAAGCAGATATATAAACCGGCCGCTGAGAAGATAATCAAGATGTGGGAGTGAGAGGGCATTCCTACGCTGCAGGTCACAAGCGTCGCGCGCAAGTTGGAGCTGTGTTACACAAAGTTCCGAAATTTGAACAAAGTCAAGAAAAGTCAGCACAGTGAAAAGACACAGATGAATTGACAGTTCTTCAGGAAGCTATTCGACATAGCCCTCTGCAAATGTCTGCAACGCTGCAGCTTCCCCCGAGAGAACCGAGTGCCGCCTGGCGAGTTCACGTTTCTAAGGGATCAAAGGGGGGGTGCAAGCAGTTCATCGGTGGTTTGGACACTGTTGAGAGTCGCCGGCGTCAGGCAGCAGCACACCGGAGGCAGAGTCTGTCTCGACAAGAAGGACGGAGTATGGTATCGGTCGAGTCCGGAGATCTGTCAGGGAAAGAGACTGAAGTAACTGAGGGACCCAGCGAAGTTGCAACCCCAGCGACTACATGGAAGCTGGACCGTCTGGTCTGCAGGCTGGCAGCAGTACAGACGATCGTGAGAGCTCCGTGAACACGTCTGATGAAAACTTGAAATGGAATGTCCACGGAACCGATACGACAGATTTGAATCGGGAGACTTGACAATACGGCTTTAGCGGCTGATCGGTTTGGACTAGCAAATCGTGCTGTAGCTGCAATCACATGCGGAACTTTATATACTTTTGGGGTTGTAGCTACAACTGCATCCTCGAAAACTACAACCCCAATCATGAATATTACAACCCCAACATTGCCAGTGAATGCCTACCCAAGTAAATAAATACTGTAAACGGTACGCAAAACCAAAGGATTTTTCACCGAAGGATTTTTCAATAACAATCATAACAAAACAATTAATAAATATATGAACACAGAAAAGGACAAACTTTAAAATGTTAGTAAAGTTTGTCATAAAATAACATTTAAAATCCAACAATAGGTAGTACAACATGTTATCCCAAAATTACTGAGAAAGACTATGTAGGTACCCAGGGGTGTAAGGTCATATTCAGTTGGGTCATAAACACTAGAACAACACTGCTTACTGACAAACGGGTAACATTTTTGTCAATTTCAGACACCCACAAAATGGCAATCTATAGGTGTTAACATAAAAACATGAGCAAAACAAGATTGAGTGTAGCATATTTTACATTGGGCTTAGTTCTGGATAGGTCACACATTAACATTAGAATGTAGCCTTACGCAGTTGGCAAAAGTTATATTACATTTTGAGCTAAAATATGTTTGTGAAAATGACACTTAACCCGCGAGTTACTGGGGTATATTTCATAACGTGACTTACTGGGGGGGCTATTTTTTGCCCCCCCCCCCTCTGATCTCCGGAACTACTGGACCGAATGTAAAAATTCAAACAGCATTCGATAGCCCTGGGGAATTTATCGAGGGAAACATAATATTGTTGACCTCGGGGTCACCGATGACGTCACAGGTCAGATCAAGTACAAAATGTTTGACCGTGTCAAAAGGTCTATGGATGGAATTGTCGCGCAAAATTGCGATATTAAACGCATAAGCTGTTGATAAATCGGTATGATTCGTGTGTCTGTGACTTCTAAGTACCTTTCTAAGCTGTTTATGACCTTGGGTCAGGTCAAGGTCATCAGAGGTCACGAGGTCAAACTGCAGATTACGGTCATTAGGCGTTGTAACACATGTTTATGGGTTTGTTTTTCGTCTAGAACGCGAAAAATGACCGTAGAACATTGTTTGTTCCATATAAACAAAATTAAAAAGCAAAAATGGAAATGCGTTTTTTGTCATAGTCATAGCTGTGAGAAGTGGTCGATTTTTGTCATTTAAAGGTCATACATTTAAAGGTCATAACTCGGTCATTTTTAAAGATATCAACTTTAAATTAGGTACACATATTCACCGCATACGTCTCGATCACATATATTCCGGTTTTTGGATAATTCTGATTTTTTCCTGAAAAGTTTGTAAAAAAAAAATGTCTGGATTTCTCAAAATTTTGAATAATAAAAAACCCTCAAAAATCCGAGATAGCAGTTGGATAGCCCGGTCTATTGTCAATAATTCGATTTAATACAATTTAGTTTATCTCAAATATCGTACCTTTGACAGCGTTTTCCACAAACCATTATTTTGCAACAAAAACCGAAGAGCATGACGTCACTCTGACGTCATTCACGGTTGACCTATCATAGCCTCATATTTTTCATTTTGCCAACACGTGTAGAATTGATGTGAGAGAAGTTACTGCAAGTTTGGTGACGATACGGGTGTTTGTTTAGGAGTTATTGCAAAATAACGGGAGGGGGGGGCAAAAAATAGCCCCCCCCAGTAACTCGCGGGTTAATGAAGAACTTGAACAATATTATAAATATTTTGGTGTGTGAAAGATGTGAAGGCATACCAATCATCCTGAGCTGGAAAAAGACTACAAATAATCATAGACCCGAATCAAATGAGCTTAAATTTATGATTACCACAACCTTCAATTTTTAGCCAGACAAACATTATTTTCACAAGATATACCTGGTCATGGTGTTGAAAAGTAGAGGGCCACATCAGTGAAAGTCATTTTAAAAGAGAATAGCCTAATCCAACATCAATCAAACAAAAACGCATGTGAAAACAGCATAAATATTGAAAGCAATATACAAGGGCAAAATAAATGTACATATTTGACATAGCTGCGTCATATTTGTCTCTTGTATTAAGCTACGTCAAATTAGAAGTAGATTAATATTGTCCAGTAGTATCAATCTATAATTTTGAGGCACGTAGCCTCAGAATGTCCTGAAACTTGGCAGGTACGTCCTCCTTGCCACGCTGAACACGAAAAACGTAAAATTAGTCTGGAATACGAGATACTTGCAGAGTTATACCGTTTGAGAGATCTACAGTTTTGAGTCCCGTCGCCTCAGAATCGCCTGAAACTTGGCAGGTCCTTGCCACGCTGAACACGAAAAACGTAAGATTAGTCTGGAACACGGGGTACTTTCAGAGTTATACATTTTTTAAGTTTTGAATGTCTGTCTTCCTTTATTTGAAACGACTGCGCAAGAATTGGAGGCTTTACGCGTCAAGTTAGAAGTGACTGACATATTCAACTGACAGACATTCAAAACTTAAAACGTTATAACTTTTAAAGTCCGTATTCCAGGATAATTTTACGTTTTTCGTGTTGAGCGTGGCAAGGAGAACCTACCTGTCAAGTTTCAGGCAATTCTGAGGCGACGGGCCTCAAAATTATAGATTGGGCAATATCAATCAGCTGCCAATTTTACATTAGTCTTGTATTATTCCTAAAAGGCAGGGTATTAACCCTCGCCCTACGGGGGTGGGGCCTGACAGCCCCCCCCCCCTCCCCCCTGAGGTTTATCTTGAATAACTTTTTACACATGCAATGCATCTTGCTGAAATTTTTGGTAGTTGAGTTTACAACAATTATACGTAGGCTGTAAGACTTTAATTGAAATTGGTTAAGCAGTTTGGGAGATAATCATGTTTTGATGACGTCATGTTGGTAAAAAAAATTGAGAAATATTTGCAAAATCGTAGAAAACAGAGTTTTGAAACAAATTGCAAACGCAATTCACCAAAGATACAAAACGGCATTCTCTTTAAAATGGCGATCTCGGATTTTACAAATTTGGGATTTTTTTACCCCTATTTTTTTCCCCACAAAATCAAAATTTTCAAAGATATTAGAAAAACCGGAATATATGTGAGAATACTGAGTATGAAAAATACCCATACCAAATTTCAAAGCAATATCTTCATTTTTGACTGAGTGATGGCTCTAAGTGTAAGAAACTGATGACGTCATTTTTTTTAATAACGGTTTTAAACTTTTTTGACAAGATACGAACAAATAATTACTTTTTTTGTATTTCTGAACCAAAACTGGTCTAGGAACATGCCTTTTTATTTACATTTATCAATGTCTAATTTTTATGTTTTCTGCAGAGTAAAATCTCTGTTCTGGACGTGGTAAATCCGAGGTCATTCACTTGACCTGCAAGGTTACCCGTTGACCTGAAACCTAAAAATCGGATACTGTTAAATTCCTCTCATGACAGGCAACATGCTGGTTCTTACCGTATTGCTCTAAGTTGCTTGGTTTGGAAGTTAACAGGGGGCCCTGTCAGCCCCCCCCCCCCCGTAGGGTGAAGGTGAAAAAGATCCCGTATGGCGAGGGTTATCACCGAAATGACCACTTTCTCATTGACTTCCATGTTAAAGCATCACCATTTATTTCTCAAGCTTTTATCCTAACCTTACCTCACCTCACCTCACCTCACCTCACCTCACCTCACCTCACCTCACCTCACCTCACCTCACCTCACCTCACCTCACCTCACCTCACCTCACCTCACCTCTCACCTAACCTAACCCTTGGAGCCAATTTACATATTTTTAAAGAAGTCCATCGGCCGAAGCCCAGAATCCTCAATATGTTGTGACGTTTCGGTGATTTTAAGTCATTTACGGTGATAAAGTTAGTCATTTCGGTGATGGGATTAATTTATTGCCTTACTAAAATAATGCTGTTTGGTTCTCGCCTAATTTGTTTGCCTTGTTCATGGGTGGAGAATCCTATAGGGCAGCCCCGGCTGCGGCCGGGGCAACTTCAAAGTTGCCCCGGCGGGGCCGGGGCAGCCACTTTTGAGAGACCTTTTTTTGCAAGACCTTAGTTATTATTTAAAAAGAATACAGAAACGCAAATATCATCCCAGCATCAAAATGCATACTTGGTACGACTATCTGTGAAAATATAGGTAAAATTGCGCTTTCGGTGCGCTTTCGAAATGGGGGGGGGGGGGGGTAGTCAAGGGAGGCTGAGCCTTGCCAATTTTGTCTTAGTGAACACCTCGGGCAGGTCAGAAAATTTATATTTTCGGGGGAGGCACAGTTGGGGTCGTTATCTCCGGTCTAAAGGAGGCATATTGTCCGATCTAAAGGGGTGCCGCCGGCACTCACGACTCAAGGGGCGCTACCTACACTCGAGAGTGGCACCTTCGGTGTCCAGACGCCCAGGAGAGGCGCCCTCAATCGTGATTCCCCCCACATGTCCATGGAGTTAGCGACGGATTCGGATTCGAATTCAGCGTCGAGTAGCGATTCGCTTCAAAATGTGGTGACAGGTCAATTGGGGCACGCTGATCACGAACATGACATTCATTTTGACATTCACGGTAATCTTAACCGAAGTTATTGTCCGATCGCCAAAATAATGGTCTCATTCGATTCCTCGGGTCAGTATATAGCCGTAGCCTTCGCAACCTCACTCGTAGCAAATTACATTGGCCCTCAATTTCAAAATCAATGGCGATTGGATTATAACTTCGGGTCGTTTTGAGTCCTTTGACCATGAAATTGAGGGTCAAGGTCATTTTCCACGTGTGAGGTTGCAAAGGTTACGGCAGATACTGACCCGAGGAATCGAATGAGACCATTATTTTGTCAATTAGACTGATGTTGTCTAATTGATCGGGTCGATATTAACCCGAGGCATCGAATGAGACCATTATTTTGGCGATCGGACAATAACTTATGTCCGTGAAGTTAGCGTCGGATTCGGATTCGAATTCAGCGTCGAGTAGCGATTCGCTTCAAAATCTGGTTACAGGTCAATTGGGGCACGCTGTTCACGAAAATAACATTTATTTTGACATTCAAGGTCATCTTCAAGGTCATTTTCAAGGTCAAAGGACGGGGCGCCTCAAAACGCCTTTAAGGGTTGCTCCAATTGCAAAAATAATGGTCTCAATCGATTCCCCGGGTCCATATCTAACCTCTGCATTGGCAACCTCACGCGTGACTTATATCCTTGAGACCATAAAAGGTTCTCAATGACGGGGGTCTCAAGGATATGAGGCTCAAGGATATTATCTCAAGGATAACCTCCGCATTGGCAACCTCACGCGTGCTTTATATCCTTGAGACCATAAAAGGTTCTCAAAGGACGGGCGCCTCAAAACGCCCGTAATGGCTAATCCAATTGCAAAAACAATGGTCTCAGTCGATTCCTCAGGTCCATATTAAAACATTAAAAACCTCACGCGTGCCTCATATCCTTGAGACCATAAAAGGTTATCAAAGGACGGGGCGCCTCAAAACGCCTTTAACGGTTAATCCAATTGCAAAAATAATGGTCTCAATCGATTCTCCGGAACCACATCTAACCTCCGCATTGGCAACCTCACGCGTGCCTTATATCCTTGAGACCATAAAAGGTTCTCAAAGGACGGAGCGCCTCAACGCCCTTAACGGCTGTTCCAATTGCAAAAAACAATGGTCTCAGTCGATTCCTCAGGTCCATATCTAACCTCCGCATTAGAAACCTCACGCGTGCCTCATATCCTTGAGACCATAAATGGTTCTCAAAGGACGGGGCGCCTCAAAACGCCCTTAACGGCTGTTCCAATTGCAAAAACAATGGTCTCAGTCGATTCCTCTGGTCCATATCTAACCTCCGCATTAGAAACCTCACGCGTGAAAAATATCCTTGAGACCATAAAAGGTTCTCAAAGGACGGGGCGCCGCAAAACGCCTTTAAGGGTTGCTCCAATTGCAAAAATAATGGTCTCAATCGATTCCCCGGATCCATATCCAACCTCCGCATTGGCAACCTCACGCGTGCCTTATATCCTTGAGACCATAAAAGGTTCTCAAAGGACGGGCGCCTCAAAACGCTCTTAACGGCTGTTCCAATGGCAAAAACAATGGTCTCAGTCGATTCTTCAGGTCCATATCTAACCTTCGCATTAGAAACCTCACGCGTGCCTCATATCCTTGAGACTATAAAAGGTTCTCAAAGGACGGGGCGCCTCAAAACGCCTTTAAGGGTTGCTCCAATTGCAAAAAATAATGGTCTCATTCGATTCCCCGGGTCCATATCTAACCTCCGCATTGGCAACCTCACGCGTGCCTTATATCCTTGAGACCATAAAAGGTTCTCAAAGGACGGGGCGCCTCAAAACGCCCTTAACAGCTGTTCCAATTGCAAAAACAATGGTCTCAGTCGATTCCTCAGGTCCATATATAACCTCCGCATTAGAAACCTCACGCGTGCCTCATATCCTTGAGACCATAAAAGGTTCTCAAAGGACGGGGCGCCTCAAAGCGCCTTTAAGGGTTGCTCCAATTGCAAAAATAATGGTCTCAATCGATTCCCCGGGTCCATATCTAACCTCCGCATTGGCAACCTCACGCGTACCTTATATCCTTGAGAACATAAAAGGTTCTCAAAGGACGGGGCGCCTCAAAACGCCCTTAATGGCTGTTCCAATTGCAAAAACAATGGACTCAGTCGATTCCTCAGCTCCATATCTAACCTCCGCATTAAAAACCTCACGCGTGCCTCATATCCTTGAGACCATAAAAGGTTCTCAAAGGACGGAACGTCTCAAAACGCATTTAAGGGTTGCTCCAATTGCAAAAATAATGGTCTCAATCGATTCCCCGGGTCCATATCTAACCTCCGCATTGGCAACCTCACGCGTGCCTTATATCCTTGAGACCATAAAAGGTTATCAAAGGACGGGCGCCTCAAAACGCCTTTAAGGGTTGCTCCAATGGCAAAAATAACGGTCTCAATCGATTCCCCGTGTCCATATCTAACCTCCGCATTGGCAACCTCATGCGTGCCTTATATCCTTGAGACCATAAAAGGTTCTCAAAGGACGGGGCGCCTCAAAACGCCCTTAATGGCTAATCCAATTGCAAAAACAATGGTCTCAGTCGATTCCTCAGGTCCATATCTAACCTCCACATTAAAAACCTCACGCGTGCCTCATATGCTTGAGACCATAAAAGGTTATCAAAGGACGGGGCGCCTCAAACCGCCTTTAAGGGTTGCTCCAATGGCAAAAATAACGGTCTCAATCGATTCCCCGTGTCCATATCTAACCTCCGCATTGGCAACCTGATGCGCGCCTTATATCCTTGAGACCATAAAAGGTTCTCAAAGGACGGGGCGCCTCAAAACGCCCTTAACGGCTGTTCCAATTGCAAAAACAATGGTCTCAGTCGATTCCTCAGGTCCATATCTAACCTCCGCATTAGAAACCTCACGCGTGCAAAATATCCTTGAGACCATAAAAGGTTCTCAAAGGACGGGGCGCCTCAAAACGCCTTTAAGGGTAGCTCCAATTGCAAAATTAATGGTCTCAATCGATTCCCCGGGTCCATATCTAACCTCCGCATTGGCAACCTCACGCGTGCCTTATATCCTTGAGACCATAAAAGGTTCTCAAAGGACGATTTTGCAATTGGAGCAACCCTTAAAGGCGTTTTGAGGCGCCCCGTCCTTTGAGAACCTTTGATGGTCTCAAGGATATGAGGTACGCGTGAGGTTTCTAATGCGGAGGTTAGATATGGACCTGAGGAATCGACTGAGACCATTGTTTTTTGCAATTGAAACAGCCGTTAAGGGCGTTTTGAGGCGCCCCGTCCTTTGAAAACCTTTTATGGTCTCAAGGATATAAGGCACGCGTGAGGTTGCCAATGCGGAGGTTAGATATGGACGCGCGGAATCGATTGAGACCATAATTTTTGCAATTGGAGCAACCCTTAAAGGCGTTTTGAGGCGCCCCGTCCTTTGAGAACCTTGTATGATCTCAAGGATATGAGGCACGCGTGAGGTTTCTAATGCGGAGGTTAGATATGGACATGAAGAATCGACTGAGACCATTGTTTTTGCAATTGGAACAGCCGTTAAGGGCGTTTTGAGGCGCCCCGTCCTTTGAGAACCTTTTATGGCCTCAAGGATATAAGGCACGCGTGAGGTTCCTAATGCGGAGGTTAGATATGGACCCGGGGAATCGATTGAGACCATTCTTTTTGCAATTGGAGCAACCCTTAAAAGGCGTTTTGAGGCGCCCCGTCCTTTGAAAACCTTTTATGGTCTCAAGGATATGAGGCACGCGTGAGGTTTCTAATGCGGAGGTTAGATATGGACCTGAAGAATCGACTGAGACCATTGTTTTTGCAATTGGGGCAACCCTTAAAGGCGGTTTGAGGCGCCCCGTCCTTTGAGAACCTTTTATGGTCTCAAGGATGAGGAACTCGTGAGATTTATAATGCGGAGGTTAGATATGGACCTGAGGAATCGACTGAGACCATTACTTTTGCAATTGGAACAGCCGTTAAGGGCGTTTTGAGGCGCCCCGTCCTTTAATAACCTTTTATGGTCTCAAGGATATAAGGCATGCGTGAGGTTGCCAATGCGGAGGTTAGATATGGACCCGGGGAATCGATTGGGACCATTATTTTTGCAATTGGAGCAACCCTTAAAGGCGTTTTGAGGCGCCCCGTCCTTTGAGAACCTTTTATGGTCTCAAGGATATGAGGCATGCGTGATATTTCTAATGCGGAGGTTAGATATGGACCTGAGGAATCGATTGAGACCATTGTTTTTGCAATTGGAACAGCCGTTAAGGGCGTTTTGAGGCGCCCCGTCCTTTGAGAACCTTTTATGGTCTCAAGGATATAAGGCACGCGTGAGGTTGCTAATGCGGAGGTTAGATATGGACCCGAGTAATCGATTGAGACCATTATTTTTGCAATTGGAGCAACTCTTAAAGGCGTTTTGAGGCGCCCCGTCCTTTGAGAACCTTTTATGGTCTCAAGAATATGAGGCACGCGTTAGGTTTCTAATGCGGAGGTTAGATATGGACCTGAAGAATCGACTGAGACCATTGTTTTTGCAATTGGAACAACCGTTAAGGGCGTTTTGAGACGCCCCGTCCTTTGAGAACCTTTTATGGTCTCAAGGATATAAGGCATGCGTGAGGTTGCCAATGCGAAGGTTAGATATGGACCCGGGGAATCGATTGAGACCATTATTTTTGCAATTTGAGCAACCCTTAAAGGCGTTTTGAGGCGCCCCGTCCTTTGAGAACCTTTTATGGTCTCAAGGATATGAGGCACGCGTGATATTTCTAATTCGGAGGTTAGATATGGACCTGAGGAATCGATTGAGACCATTGTTTTTGCAATTGGAACAGCCGTTAAGGGCGTTTTGAGGCGCCCCGTCCTTTGAGAACCTTTTATGGTCTCAAGGATATAAGGCACGCGTGAGATTGCTAATGCGGAGGTTAGATATGGACCCGGGGAATCGATTGAGACCATTATTTTTGCAATTGGAGAAACTCTTAAAGGCGTTTTGAGGCGCCCCGTCCTTTGAGAACCTTCTATGGTCTCAAGAATATGAGGCACGCGTTAGGTTTCTAATGCGGAGGTTAGATATGGACCTGGAGAATCGACTGAGACCATTGTTTTTGCAATTGGAACAACCGTTAAGGGCGTTTTGAGGCGCTCCGTCCTTTGAGAACCTTTTATGGTCTTAAGGATATAAGACACGCGCGAGGTTACTAATGCGGAGGTTAGATATGGACCCGGGGAATCGATTGAGACCATTATCTTTGCAATTGGAGCAACCCTTAAAGGCGTTTTGAGGCGCCCCGCCCTTTGAGAACATTGTATGGTCTCAAGGATATGAGGCACGCGTGAGATTTCTAATTTGGAGGTTAGATATGGACCTGAGGAATCGAATGAGACCATTGTTTTTGCAATTGGAACAGCCGTTAAGGGCGTTTTGAGGCGCCCCGTCCTTTGAGAACCTTTTATGGTCTCAAGGATATAAGGCACGCGTGAGGTTGCTAATGCAGAGGTTAGATATGGACCCGGGTAATCGATTGAGACCATTATTTTTGCAATTGGAGCAACTCTTAAAGGTATTTTGAGGCGCCCCGTCCTTTGAGAACCTTTTATGGTATCAAGAATATGAGGCACGCGTTAGGTTTCTAATGCGGAGGTTAGATATGGACCTGAAGAATCGACTGAGACCATTGTTTTTGCAATTGGAACAACCGTTAAGGGCGTTTTGAGGCGCCCCGTCCTTTGAGAACCTTTTATGGTCTCAAGGATATAAGGCACGCGCGAAGTTACCAATGCGGAGGTTAGATATGGATCCGGGAATCGATTGAGGCCATTATTTTTGCAATTGGAGCAACCCTTAAAAGGCTTTTTGAGGCGCCCCGTCCTTTGAGAACCTTTTATGGTCTCAAGGATATGAGGCACGCTTGAGGTTTCTAATGCGGAGGTTAGATATGGACCTGAGGAATCGACCGAGACCATTACTTTTGCAATTGGAACAGCTGTTAAGGGCGGTTTGAGGCACCCCGTCCTTTGAGAACCTTTTAAGGTCTCAAGGATATAAGGCATGCGTGAGGTTGCCAATGCGGAGGTTAGATATGGACCCGGGGAATCGATTGAGACCATTATTTTTGCAATTGGAGCAACCCTTAAAGGCGTTTTGAGGCGCCCTGTCCTTTGAGAACCTTTTATGGTCTCAAGGATATGAGGCACGCGTGAGATTTCTAATGCGGAGGTTAGATATGGACCTGAGGAATCGATTGAGACCATTTTTTGCAATTGGAACAGCCGTTAAGGGCGTTTTGAGGCGCCCCGTCCTTTGACCTTGAAATGACCTTGAAGATGACCTTGAATGTCAAAATAAATGTTATTTTCGTGATCAGCGTGCCCCAAATTGACCTGTAACCAGATTTTGGAGCGAATCGCTACTCGACGCTGAATTCGAATCCGAATCCGACGCTAACTTCACGGACATCAATAACTTTGGGTTATTAATATATTATAGGGTTATTATATATAACTTCGGTACGTCAGTCCTTTGACCTTGAAAATGAAGTTCAAGGTCATTTGCCTCCAGTGAGGTTTCGAAAGCTGCGCCTAGATATTGACCCGAGCAATATAATTATACTATTATTTTGTTTTGCGATCGGACAATAGCTTCGGTTCGTTTTGAGCCACCCCGTCCTTTGACCTTGAAGATGATTTTGAAGATGACCTTGAATGTCAAAATGAATGTCATTTGCGTGATCAGCGCGCCCTAATTGAACTGTTCCCACATTTTGAAGCAAATCTCTACTCGACGCTGAATTCGAATCCGATTCCGTCACTAACTTCACGGACATCCCCCGCCACGTGCCCCCTAGGGCCCCTTGGTTGCGCCCCTGTCCTCGGCCGGGGCAACTTTGAAAACAATTATCCAGCCATGGCCTTGTGAGTTGTGGGAAATATCAAATATGTTATATATATTTTTATATCTCACTGTAATATATAAAAGGACCGGACCTGGACCATTGGCATCACCAGGAGGAGGTGCCTTTCTTGCAAGAAATGGCTAGTTGCTGAGTCACACCATTTATGTACAACCTTAATAATAGCTACCATGAGGTAGTCTTTGCCTACTTTGACCCAACCATGCTACTTTCAATTAGTTAAGATTGCACACCTCGCTGTTGCTAAAATACGTCAGTAATGAGGTAATACAACCTATGTTCTTTCTAAGGTGTTAAACTTCAATTTTGCACATACTTCGTTTGTATCATTAGTCGCTTTTACTTTACTACCCCCCCCCCCCCCCCCTCCCCCCGTCGCCGACTCAATTACAACCCCAACGAAAAACAAGAAGTTCCGCCTCTGGCTGCAATAATCAATGCTTTTCTAGAAGACATCGGTCGCATAATAAGGACGACACGTCGCTGGCAGTTGATCCAAAAAAGTGTGGCGGGAGAGAAATCGGTTCAGACAGGTGTCAGCCCAAGAGCGAGAGCGAGACTACGGTCAAGATTTTAGAGCTCTATATTTCGATGGCCGAAAAGATCGCACCGCCGTCGGACGATCAACAGAAACAGTAGAGGAGCATGTGGCAGTAGTAGCTGAGCCAGGAGGCCAATACCTCGGGCACTTCACACCGGACACTGGCCGGGCAATGGACCAAGCAAAGGTTATCGATACTATCGCTGATACCAGCGTCGCTGACGTATGTGTTCTTGGATGCGATGGCACGGCTGTGAACACGGGACGCTATGGCGGTGTGTGCCGTCTTCTAGCACTGAGTAAAAACCGGCCACTACACTGGTTCATTTGCCAGTTACACGGAAATGAGCTGAACCTACGGGAGGTGTTCCGTCAGTTAGATGGAGAGACCTCGGGACCAAGGTCATTTTCTGACCCTCTCGGCAAGGCTGCCAGCGGTAACGTACACCTCCTTCCAGTCAGCACCTTCCAGCCGGTGAGCAGTGAAGTTCCAGAGCTGCCCGAGGCAGTATTCTCGGAGCTGAGCACCGATTAGCAGCTGCTGTACGCACTGGCCAATGCCGTGGAGGCTGGTCACATCTCTGAAGAGGATGCCAACCGAAAAATCGGACCAGTGAACCATGCCAGGTACGCACCAAGACTGAATATTCATACTGTTATAGGCAATTGGTTTATCTTGTCACCAAAATAGCAAAGTGAGGAGGGGCGGAAGTCTTACTTTACAGTTCACCCATAGTAACATATTTGCGTATTTGCACTATACACAATTACATGTTGGATTATACGGGTTTCCGTCCTGAAAGGAAATGCACTCTTTTGCAGTTGTATGAGCTTTAAACACGTTTAAGACGTATAACAGGGACCTCAATGCCCATTTGGTCCATTATTTCAGCAATTATCAGCGTTAAAACTTGGGCGTTTTTCGAGACTAGTATCAGATAACGAGTACTTGATCGGCACTACTGTCCACCACTTTTATCTTAAGATCAATTTTAGAGTTTTGAATTATCTGCAAGTCCTACACTGGATCACAAAATTATTGTGCAATTCAAAACTGACAGGATTTTGTTACACACTGTTCGTTGAGGTTTTGTGTTTTTGTGGTTTTATTTTCTCTGGCCTTTAGCGTTGAGAATTTGGTGGTGGCGTATTAATTTTTTGGCATGAAAATTCATGAAAAATATAGAATTTTATGGGAAAACTAGGTAACTGCTGCTGTCGTTGGAACAAAACAAGTTTACTTTCTTTCAAATATTGTTCATTTTACCGGAAATATGCCATAAGAGAGGTGTTTTTATTAGCATAAAAGAGATGACTGGCTCTGCCTCAGCCGGTCCTGCAGAAAATACGCGGTGGCATCACCGCGCACTTTGGAATGTCCTTACGTGCAGAAGAGGTCATTTCCAGAAAAATGTGGCTACCGTGGGACTTCTACTACCTTTATAAGTACGTTTTACTATGTAACTCAATTATTCTGGGAAAAACCCGTATAATCCCTTTAAAACCCTATTTGTAACAGGGGGGGGGGGCGGATTCCGCCCCCCCCCCCCTCATGTTTTTCGCAGATATCTCCAGAACGGCTGGGAGCAGGCCCATTAAATTTTGGGACTTTTCATAGAATTGAATACCGCATTTGGAGTTAAAATTTTGAGTTCTGAACCCGAACAGAGGCGGTTCCAAGGCACAGTTTTGGGTGGGTTCTGAGGCGATATTTGGCGAAAATACGGAAATGCAATCTTCACGGTTTCTTCCTAACTTCCTCAAGTATGAAGGAGTTACATCGGTTTACGGTGATTGCAACAAGTGCAAATTAGTTGATGTTATTGAAATATCATAAAAATTGCAAGGCAGAGGCGGTTTCAGGGGCTTGAAAAGGGGGGATTTCCAGGAAGTATTCAATGCTTGGCGGGACGCCAATAGAGCGATGTAAGGGACATTTATAGCTATCAAGATGTAAAAGATAGTTTCTGCTTCCATTATTTGCATAATTTATTACATATAGAGTTTCAGGGGCGTGTTCAGGCACATGAAAGGGGGGTGACTGACATGGTGATGACGATATGCCAGCGATAACGGCGCAATAGACGTTTAGCTTATAATGATATATGAACATATGAGGCCAGAAAAGGGGATAAAGTCATTTTTTGCAGAGGTGCGCCCAGGAATGGAAAAAAGGGAGTCATATTATTGCAAGGAAACTAAGAGGCATGGACGTACAATGACATAACATACTGCAGTTTTGGGATGAAACACGCACCACAGGCTACTCTACGAACGATTATAAGATAATAGGCGAGTCCAGGTAGGGTAAAAAGGGGGGTAAGCAATGTTAATTGAAGTTGTAAGTGAAATAGTCACTGTTGACTAGTTAGTATCATAATAGCGGATAATATACTTATCAAAAGGTCGTGCGCCGCCCCAGTTTAGATCCTGGATACGCCTATGATGAAGTACAACATGAAAAAAGGAACTATCTACGATCAGTAACATATTTATAGTGCTGGGTAGCAACTTGTCTGCGGTTAATATTTTTTCCCAATTTTACCTCCCTTTTTCACTAACCTGGTACCGCCTATGGAAAAAAATATGATTTATAACTGTTTTGTCTAATGTCACAATCACATACCATTTCATTTATTTTAAAAAAACATAAAAAATGGTTTTATTACGCATTTACTTCACCCCCATATTGAGTGACCTGCACACGCCTATGATTTTTGAATTTTCAAACGTCACCGTTATATATCAATTTACAATTCAATCTTTATCGATTGCTATTAGTTGTGTTAAAATCGGTCGATAAACATGAAAGCTATGTTGGATCAAAAATACCACTAAAATTTTTCGTTTTTGCCCCTCTGTTGCCCCCTATCCAAAATTTAGATTTTTGTATTATTTAGAAATGTAGATCGTGTTGAGGGGAACCAAACACCGTTTCATTTTTGAAAATCGGACTGGTAGATCTCGAGATCTCCGGGGGGGGGCGGAATCCCCCCCCCCCCCTGTTACAAATAGGGGTAGCCAGGAGCCTGTTACAAATAGGGTTAACGCACGTTTCTGATAGCGTGCCTAACTGTGCGTTTATTTCAAGAAAGCATTTGTTCGACACCATGCATACGTTCATTCCGTTTTATTGTACTCATCTACCCGCCATTATCTTCCTTTAACATCGATAATAACATCTACCATATGCTATATCGTATATTATTAATGCTATCCTGCATCCCCCCCCCCCCCGCTCCTGGTGGCTGACTGGCAACAAGACTACTGCGCCTGTACGTGTCCAGCGAGAACCCTACCGACCAGCTAAAGCAGCTGGTAGAGTACCTCATATGAAACACTACATTCCAATGTGGTTTAATATCCGACTGCACAGCAGCTGCGAAAACGGCTCAAAGAACCTGATGCGGAGCGTGGAATTGCTGCGACTCCTGCCCGAGGGACTGCAGGACGGCATTCGCCCAGTACTGCAGCGGAACGCGTACTGGGCGCACCCGGAGGCGCTCTAACTGACCATGGTCGCTGGTACAGACCCAGAAGTGCGAGACCAAGCAGTAACGACGATAGAGCAGTGTCGCCGGCAGTCGCAGCAGCAGAATGTCCGACCATTCAAGCTCCCGTCAGTCAACTTCGCGGCCGAGAAGTACACCGACTTGTTGGACTGGAATGCAGAGCTGATCACCGAGCCGCCCCTGACGATGGCTCTCAGCGACACACAGCTGGATGGCCTCCGGAACGCGTCGCTGGTTGTGCCCCTGTATCCAGTTCATACAGTCACTGTGGAACGTGCTGTCAAGGTGGTAACGGAGGCGGCCAGCAACGTGGTCGGGGAAACGCAACGACATGGCTGGATCTGCAACAGGCTCCGTCACCGTGGGAGACTGCCAGCTGTCACTAGCAAAAAGTCATTCACAAAGAGCCTGACTGGATGCTAGATTCATTCGCACCATTGTAGTAGCTGCTACAACGCTACATACATACTATGATGGTAGCAACTATGATTAGTGTTTACCGCACTCGTTTTTTTGTTTGTTAGTTATCAGCAGAGTTTTGTGCTTTTTTCCAAGTTCGTACGTTTTTTGTAGTTAATTTAGACCGCGCTCTGCTGCTCCGGACAAGCATTTGTCACGCATCTGTACTTCGGCAAGTCCATGCATTTACTTATCACTTGTTAATATCGACATTGTTATTCACTGATTTTACTGTTGTTTCACTGCTTAGTTCATATATGTGAAGACGAATATCTTCTCAGGAATATATTCATGCGCATTTTACTGATTATTTTCTCCCAAAAAGGCCACATTGACTTATGAACACCGCTCGGTGAAGTAGTTCCACTGCCCGCCGATGGGGCGCTGTGGTCGCAATAGTTAAGGAATGGGAGAAACTTTGATCGCTCGGCGCCGGATGGAGGCAAAAGATAAGAAGGAAGAATGACATATAATTGTTTCCACACATGCCGCGCATGATAAAATCGGTGGTAGAATTTGATCGGGAAGAAAAAGTATCCGAGTGACACACCCTAGCTTACGCCCGCCAGACGCCCAGAGTTGAAGCGATAATGGGCCTCGATTGTGCGCTGGCACACAACACATCCATTTTGAGGCATTCCAGTGGCCCCCAGAGGTACCCATGGCACGCGCAACGGGTGTACCTCTTGGTGTCCCTCTGCCATTTCTGGTGAACCACGCCGTCTAGACAGCTGCAATTTGATACGCTGATACATCAGCACGTACTATGGCCATTTCAACCGTTTTTGACCGAATCGGGGCCAAGAGATGCACGTGCACGGGGTGCCCCCGAGGTGTCCCCTCCACCATTGCGGCGAAACGAAGACTGCGAAGGTGCTGAAATTCGGTGGGCTGGTGGATCCCTACTTACAATGACGATGGACGGTGTTGTTGACCGAATTGGGGTCATCGAAACAAAGTTTCAAAATCCGGGTGCAGATGCCGTCAGAACCACAGGCTCCTGATTTTTTCATAGAAAAGAGGACAGAACGGAGAAAGTCAAAAGAGACAGGCTTCAGAGTGAAGGCGCAGGCGCCAACCCTCGGAAGTCTACAAGGAAGATGAAGGGGCTCCCCCCTGTCTCGAACCTCACCCGCGACACGAGGCCCCAGCCCCGACGAAGTACCCGTTTAGCTCGTCGGGTGTGGCCTCAGGCGCAGCTCTCTGCGCGGACTTCTTGCCCTCAATAATTTGGCGAATGTTCCGAAAGATGGTGGTAGGATCCTGTTCAGTCATCCGCCGGGCAATATCATACCTCACATCATTTATAATGGCAGATTTGGCCATCTTGTCGCGAGCGAGAAAGGCTGGGGCAAGAAGTCCGCGGCGCTGAGCCATCAGCCGCAAGGTGGCGTCCGAGACAGGGAGTCCCGAAGGGTTGTACAGCTTGATGCGCTGTGAAGGAGCATGAAAGTCAAGTAAAGGCAGAAACAGATCGGTGAAGGCAGTCCACTGATCGGCAACTCCCGCGCGCGAGAACACTGGGCTCCAGTCAGTGCGACATAGAGAAAAATGAAAATCTAAGACATTCATCCTATGAAGACGTCTGGAATAAATTAACTTCGGCTTCACACGTACTTTAGGAATGTTGACACGGACAATAATCAAGGGCTCCGCCACAGGTTTGAAGTTGGGGGGGGGGGGGCGTGGATTCATGAGCTCAACGAGATATAGGGCAGAGTATGTATGTATGTATGTATGTATTTACTTCACGGGGCATCCACAAGTTGGCGTGGCTATTAAGCCCCGGGTCGAGTGGGGGAGTAAGACATGCAGTGAAAGAGAGCACACAGTCGCACAGCCTAAATCCTAAAACCACCAACATTCACATATATCACGACACATACGGGTCACTGAGATCAGTCGTCCGTAGTAGCGGACCCGAGGTGTCGTTTCACCGCGCGCGTGAAAGCTGGCGGCCCCAGCTGCGAGATGTCAGGTGGGAGTCCGTTGTACAGGGCGGGTGCCCTGCAGGAGAACCTCCGCTTACCGGCCTCAGTTCTGGAGTGGGGGACGTGCAGCTGCTGGTCCTGCCTGGTGGGTCTGGCGCGGACAGAGCTGTTTGTGCGGAAGGCGCCTGCGAGCACGTCCGGTTCGCCATTCGCCATGATTTTGTGTGCCATGCTGAGCGTGGCCGCGTCAACGAGTTGGTGGGCAGTCAGCCAGCCTAGCCCTTCCCGCAGGTCGGACACGTGATCAAATTTGCGACGTCCGAAAATGGTGCGAGCAGCATAGTTTAAGATCTTTTGAATTTTGTCCAGGTTCTTCTGGGTGCCATTGCCGTATACAGATATGCAGTATCTGACGTGCGGGAGGACCAGCGCAGTGACCAGTGTGGTGATGATGCCATCAGGTAAGAGGTGGCGCGCATGGGAGAGGCCGGCCAAGATGCCTATGCAGCTGCGGCTGACGTGGGACACATGAGCGTCCCACGACAGTGTTTGATCAAAAGTGATGCCCAGATTTTTGACTTCCTTCACGGGTTGGAGGGCTGCGTCACGGAAGGTGACCTGAAAATGTGGCAGATTGCGCAAATTTTGGCGGCTACCGAAAGCGATGAGCTGAGTTTTTGCCGTGTTTACTTTGAGGCCGTTCGCGCGAAACCAAGAATCCAGTGTGACGAGAGTTAGCTCCAGGCGGGAGATGAGCGCTGGTAGGTCGCCCTTTTTGCCGGTGATAAGCACCTGGGTATCGTCCGCGTACTGCACCACGCCGCCTTCAGAAAGCGACGCCATGTCGTTAGCAAAGATGCTGAACAACAAAGGCCCCAGGGCCGACCCCTGAAACCCGCCGTGAAACCCGCCGTGACCTCTCGACCACTCGCTAACACCAACGCCCATGGTGTTAGCGAGTGGTCGAGAGGTCACGGCGCCTGATGACACACTTTGGGTGTGTCCGTGGAGGTAAGAATGGAACCATGTGGTGTCAACTCCATGCTGCTGCAATTTGTTCAGGAGTAGGTCGTGGTCGATGACGTCAAAAGCTTTACTTAGGTCGAGGAGGCAAAGTAGTGATATCTCCCCGCTATCGGTGGCGGAAAGCATGCGATCGGTGATGGACAGTAGCGCGGTTTCTGTGGAGTGATGGGGTCGGAAACCGTGCTGGGAAGGAGAGAGGAGATGATTGTCGGATAGGTAGGAGTAGAGCTGCTTCTGCACCACCCGCTCTACCACTTTGGAGATGACAGGTATGATTGAGATTGGACGGAAGTTTGATGGGTCAGATGGGTCGCCAGACTTGTGGATCGGGTGAATGATGGAATGTTTCCAGGAGTCGGGGAATTCGGCCAGGGTAAGTGAGGAGTTGACGATGTGAAGGATGACTTCACCGATAGCAGGGAGGACGGCTTTGATGACTCGGATACAGATTCCGTCCGCACCGCGTGCTGGAGAGTTACGCATGGTGGCGATGGTTCGAGTAAGTGAGACTAGGTCAATAGGGGATAAGAATAATGTGCAGGCACCGACTCGCGGAAGGCGGCAGGCAGGGGCCGGGGCCGCGCCACCAGCGGCTATTTCTGCCGCAACTCGGGGACCCACAGACACAAAAAACGCGTTCAGGTCTTCGTCAGGTACCTGTGGCTGAACCTTTTGCGCCGCCTTTTTGTCGCCTATGACGGCTCGCATGTTCCGCCAGACTGTGTGCGCGCCTTGCTCGCGTATGCGCTGGCCTATTGCTAAACGTGTGTCCCGGCGAATGGCGGACCGGACGGGTCGATTGAGTTCTCGGTACTCAGGGGACCCTCTGCCTGCCTGGCGCAGGGTTGCGCGGCGCTGGGCCATGAGCGACCGAGTCTGGTCGGAGACTGGAGGCGCGGTGGGGTTGCGAATCCTGACATCCCGCAGCGGGGCGTGTGCGTCGAGAATCGGTAGAAAATTTGACATGAAGGAGCACCACTTGTCGGCAACGGTCGTAGAGATAAAAACTCCCCCCCAATCAGCGGTTTGTAGGTCGCGAAGAAAGGCACCACCATCGATGCGGTTGAGACAGCGAGAGCGGGTGACGGTCGGTTTACGGCGAACACGGGGAATGTTCATGCTGACACGGATAAAGTTATGGGGGCTATAATTACAGTGAGCGGTGCGGCAGTCTAAAACAATGTCACGGCGCTGAACGATACAAACATCCAGTAGAGAGCCTGAGGCGTACGTGGAGGATGTTACCGATTGAAAAAGCGAGTAATCGTGGAGAAACTCCTCTAAGCGCCTACGGCCAGGGTCGTGACCAGCCTTCAAAAGGTCACAGTTCAGGTCACCGCAAATCACCGTGGACGCGGTCGGGCACTTCGCTAAAACCTGCTGCAGCTGGCGCTCCAAGTCGTCAAAGTCCGCCTGCAGCGCCGTGACCGTGTGTCGAGGTGGGCGGTAGACACTACCGATCACGAGTTGGCGTCCTCGTTCCTGCTTGATGACGGCCCAGAGGGACTCGAGCTTGCTGTCTGGGCTCTTATCGGTGGTGAGCTTGAGCGGAGATGCCGTGATGGTGTGTTTGGTGGCCAGAGCAACTCCACCGTACCCGCGGTTGTCGGGGCGGTCAGCACGGTGGAGGGTGTAGCCTGGGATGACTAGCAGTCTGGTTGGAGTGCTGGGCCGGAGCCACGTCTCGGAGATTGCGATGGTATCGTAATCCAGACGATACAGGTCGTTGGCTAGGTCAAGGAGCTTGGGCTTCAGTGATTGGACGTTGATGGAGCCGATGCGGATGCTGTTACAGGTGTTGATGCGGGTGCCGTTGCCAGTGTTGCCGCCTCCTCTCCCCCTCCGTCCACGCGCCCCCCGGCGCTGCGGCCGTCGGCCACCGCTGCGCGGCTGCGCTCTCGGCGTGCCGTCCCGACCCGGCCGGGCCGGGCTGACGTCACCGGTAGGCGGGGCCGCGCCACTGGCGGGAGGGGTCGGGCTGCTTGAGGGAGGGGAGTCTCGTCGGTCGACTGTGACACCGAGCGGGGTGGTGACGTCACCGCCCGGGGCGGGGCAGGCGAGAGGCTGCTGACGCGGCTCAGGTTGCAGTTGAAAAAACCTCTGGTGCGGCTCAGGTTCGGCGGGCCGGCCAGGGGGGGCCGCAGCCGCCGCGAATGTGAGCTCCGGCCGGGGCTCGCGGGCCGAACGCAGTGGGCCGGCAGGTCGTACCGGGCGCCTGGTGTTCGCTTCGGTTAAGAGCCGCGAGTGATGATGCTGGTGACGAAGCTGGCGATGATGACACGCGGGGTCGACGGGGTAGGAGACCGCGTTGCAGATCAGCACTAGCACCCGGACAACAGAGAGTAGCGTGAGTAGACGTGCCATGTCGAGGTGCATAACGGCTGACTCACGGTTCTAAAGAAGACGATGGTAAAGTTGGTGGTGACGATGATGACTTGGCTGATCAGTGTGAACCCGTACTGACCGAGAAACGATGTGTAGCACTGGCCAGACACTCACTGACACACTCCTCCAAGGCAAAGCGGGGTGGGGAGGAGAGCCCGCGCTCGCGTCCGCTCACCGCGGCGCGCTCACAGCGACTGAGTATATGGGATATGGTGGGAACCGGGCTCTACGCCTGACCGGGCCCCTGATACACGCCTTTTCCAGCACCAGGCCCCTGCCTCGATAGGGCCTGACCAAAACCGGGCCCCTATCAGGAGCGGGCCCGTGCTATCAAGCATCTGCAAAGACCGGTCCCTCGTCACGACCGGGCCCCATATCACACCTTTGCCAGCACCGGGCCCCTGCCTCGATCGGGCCTGACCAAGACCGGGCCCCTACCCAGAACGGGCCTGTATCAAGAATTTGCAAGGACCGGGCCCTGTTGTGACGGGCCCTCGTCCTTACCGGGCCTCATATCACGCCTTTGCCAGCACCGGGCCCCTGCCTCGATCGGGCCTGACCAAGACCGGGCCCCTACCCGGAACGGGCCTGTATCAATAATTTGCAAGGACCGGGCCCTGTTGTGACTGGCGCTCGTCCTTACCGGGCCTCATATCACGCCTTTGCCAGCATCGGGCCCCTGCCTCGTTCGGGCCTGACCAAGGCCGGGCCCCTACCCGGAACGGGCCTGTATCAATAATTTTGCAAGGACCGGGCCCTGTTGTGACCGGGCCTTCGTTTTGACCGGGCTCCATATCACGTCTTTGCCAGCACCGGGCCCCTGCCTCGATCAGGCCTGATCAAGACCGGGCCCCTACCAGGAACGGGCCCGTGTCACCAGAACGTGCCCGCGTCAAGAATTTGCAAGGACCGGGCCCTGTTGTGACGGGCCCTCGTCCTTACCGGGCCCGCATCACGCCTTTGCTAGCACCGGGCCCCTGCCTCGATCGGACCTGACCGAGACCGGGCCCCTACTAGAAAGGGGCCGTATCAATAATATGCAAGGGCCGGACCCTCGTCCTGAGCGGGCCCCATATCACGTCTTTGCCAGCACCGGGCCCCTGCCTCGTTCAGGCCTGACCAAGACCGGGCCCCTGCCAGGTATGGGCCAGAATACGGGTCCTTTTGATGCGTACCCCTTACAAATTTCGGGGGGGGGGGTCAGCTGACCCTTTTGAACCCCCTGCGCTCGCCATTGCCAACTTGCCTTGGGATACTACTCCCGCTACTTGCTGTGTCAGTGGTACCTAGAGACGGGCGTCGCCACCGCCCGCCCCCCAGGATCGCTCCGGCCGGAGTCTGCCCCCCCCCCCCCCCATTTCGCAGGATTTTAACATTAGCCCAATGGGGCTGTCCTCCGAACCCGTGGCTGCCCCCCCCCCCCCCTTTTAGGCAATACTACGGCAAAAATTAGGACTGAAGAGAAGCATCGTGTACTGCTCTTTTCCATACCCAATGCTGCTTATTGCCAATAGGCAATAGTATGTCATATATTTAAGGAAATGGGTATCAATATCATATACATAAATGGGTCGCCTAACAAGAAAACAAACTAGAGAATAGCTGCTAAACATGAAGGAGCCACACTGGTACTAGGGTTACACAAGTCGGAGAAGCGGAACTGGAGCTTTCATCGTGCCTGAATCCAGAACCGAGCTTTGTTAATGTATGCATTTACAAAGCATTTACAAAAAATTAAATGTATGCATTTAGCATACATTTGGTGCGAGTACCATACCATACTTGAACCGAGCTATGCTATGCTATGCCGTGTGTTACGGTGTTATGGTGTTATGGTTATGGTGTTATGGCTATGTTATGTATGGTGTTACGGTGTTATCGTGTTATGGTTATGGTGTTATGGCTATGTTATGTATGGTGTTACGGTGGTATCGTGCTATGGTTATGGTGTTATGGCTATGTTATGTATGGTGTTACGGTGATATGGTGTTATGGTTATGGTGTTATGGCTATGTTATGTATGGTGTTACGGTGTTATCGTGTTATGGTTATGGTGTTATGGCTATGTTATGTATGGTGTTACGGTGTTATCGTGTTATGATTATGGTGTTATGGCTATGTTATATATGGTGTTACGGTGTTATCGTGTTATGGTTATGGCGTTATGCTATGTTATGTATGGTGTTATGGTTATGGTGTTATGGCTATGTTATGTATGGTGTTACGGTGTTATCGTGTTATGGTTATGGCGTTATGCTATGTTATGTATGGTGTTACGGTGTTATCGTGTTATGGTTATGGTGTTATGGCTATGTTATGTATGGTGTTACGGTGTTATGGTGTTATGGTTATGGTGTTATGACTATGTTATGTGTTGGTGTTACGGTGTTATCGTGTTATGGTTATGGTGTTATGGCTATGTTATGTATGGTGTTACGGGTTATGGTGTTATGGTTATGGTGTTATGGCTATGTTATGTGTTGGTGTTACGGTGTTATCGTGTTATGGTTATGGTGTTATGTCTATGTTATGTATGGTGTTACGGTGTTATGGTGTTATGGTTATGGTGTTATGGCTATGTTATGTATGGTGTTACGGTGTTATCGTGTTATGGTTATGGTGTTATGGCTATGTTATGTGTTGGTGTTACGGTGTTATCGTGTTATGGTTATGGTGTTATGGCTATGTTATGTATGGTGTTACGGTGTTATCGTGTTATGGTTATGGAGTTATGGCTATGTTATGTATGGTGTTACGGTGTTATGGTGTTATGGTTATGGTGTTATGGCTATGTTATGTGTTGGTGTGGCCGTGATATGTATGGTTATGGTGTTATGGTTTCGGGTACATTTCTATGAATTTATCGGTATATGTAACGATAAATTCACAGAAATGTATACGGTCGTACTAAAGCAAATGCTGGCAAACCAATGCATTAGAACACACGTATTTTGCAGGAAAAAAGTTCATCTACTTTAGTTATATCTAAGTTAGTTAGTTAGTTATTTTGCTTGTTAGTTAACTGTTGCCGAATTAAGGTACATTAACCCGCGCACTGCAGGGGCTTTGCGCCGAACACAAACTGCAGGGGGAGGGGGGGTTGATTTCCGCCCCCCCCCCCTGATATCTCGAAAACTAAGTAACGTAGCGAGAAGCGGAAAAAGGCATGTGATAGCTTCATACATGTTCTATCGAAAGTATTTCAGTCTTCTTCTAGGTCAGGTCAAAGTTGAGGTCACCAGAGGTCATCAAAGGTCAAATTTTCCAGTTTTTTCCTGTTTTAGGACATCGCTCCAGAAATTCCCATATATCTCAGAAACCATTATAGTTAGAAACAAACGGAAAAAAGAAAACGCCAGCCAGTGAAATTTGCAATCGCTAAGGTGTCCTCAGATTTGATCTCAGGTCAATATTTGAGGCTACAGAGGTCAAAAAGGAAAAAAATACAGTTCTTTTTTGGCTAAATCGTGTTTTGCTATTAACTTTTTACTTAAAGGGAAATAATGACCTTTTTCCACAAAAATGGAGTAAGCACTTGAAATCGCCAGACGAGACCAAAACATATTGTAAATTCATCACATTTTGCATGAAAACTTTCCTACCGAAAGATATTTCAAGTTAAAGTTGATAGGCGTTCCACACTTTTAACGACCGGTACTTGCAAGTACTTTTGGTCCTCATCAAACTGCGGGCTTTTCCCGTATTGCTTTTTTACACAATGGAGTGGCAAATATATTGTGCGTTCTGCTTGTTGTGATTATATGCCCGGCGATCTTCTAAAACTAACAGCAATTGGAAAAAGTGGCAATAAAATCGGAAGCTCATCGATGCACATCAACGCAATAAAATCGGAAGTTATAAATCATAGTTAGTGGTTGCGACCCTCAATTTTTGCAAATCAATTCATTTGTTTTCAACATTAGGAGTATTGTATAATTTGTCTGTGGCTGTATATAGCACTATGCATTATATTATCTTGAAAAATAAGAATTTTTCCCCAAAAAACTAACAAACAATAACACAAAACTGGCAATTAAATCGGAAGCTCATCGATGCACATCGACGGCGACCTATTTAGCGTCGGCGATTTGTTTACAAAGTCATTGTCATGCTTCTCGGCGCACTTAACCATTGTGGCGAGTTGTTCCTGATTAGTATACCCAAGTCCCGTAGCAGGCTTTGTTAATGACTTCACTGGTGCCATTCTTGTGTAGCATTGCAAAATATATCTGATTTTGAGTTGAAAGCTAATTAAAGACTTATTCAAATTATTGTTAAGTTTGAATTTTCTTGTTAATCATTATTAAAGGTATTTTATCACTGTATTTCATAGTAGTTGACACTTCAGAAACTTGTGACGTAATAATATTGTATCCAATATGCATTCCCCTCACCTTTTGCTATTGTGGCGCAGTGCCGAGTGCTTTGCGAATACTAGCTTGCCTGGGGTTCAATTCATTCCGCCCTTATTTCATTCGAGTTGGTATAGTTTGCATGTTGTTGTTATTCATGACTTATACTGATAGTAGTCATGCATCACGGATGCTTCACGGATTGCTTCACGGATCAGAGCGCTGCTCGAACGCACGCTAGTAGCGCTTTCGTTCTCCATGGCAACCAGGCGTGAGCCAATGAAAAGCCAGAACGTATTCCCTTTCTGGCTCTTGATTGGCTGACGCCTGGTTGCCATGGAGAACGAAAGCGCTACTAGCGCTACTAGCGTGTGTCCGAGCAGCGCTCAGTTTGATCGGAAACGTCACAGAGCCTCCAAAAATGCCGCACTCGATGTAAACAATGGTAGGGAAGGACGAATTTGTCAATGACCTTCATGAAGTACACAAGGTACTTGTTCTGTATTTTTTCCAAACTTACAACTTTGAATTTGGGAATAATTTTATTTAATTCTTAAATTTAAATAAAATAATTTTACAACCATAACGGTAGCCTAAGAAATTGTTGCTAACAAAATCAAAAGGCCATTTTTTCCCTTTAATAATGATAACGGAAAACTGCTTACGCCATTGTGTTTATCTTGTCAAGGCGCTTTGAATGATATATATGGTGACCTTGTTAAGTCAACTTAACAACTTAACCTCAGGTCAAGGTCAAATGGTGACCCAAGTAGGGCATGTTGCATATGGGAAGACGTGTCTCGACGAGACAAACACATTGGTGTCTGTTACTTCTCTATCTTCATTATGTCGAGAGTTATTGACAAAAAAGTGATGGTGACCTCGCATGACCTCAAATGACCCATTAGGGGTCACTGAACAAAACTTACACTGGGATCATCAAGAATATCCTGTAATAACATGATCCAGAAGAAATTGGACTAATATCATGCATATCCTTGAAATAGGAAGCATTTGTGTATTTCCCCATTGACTTATTATGGGGAGGTTACGAAATTGACCTGACCTTAGGTCACCGATATCAAAATTCCGAGATAAACGAATTGTAAGTACTGATTCTCTCATGACATCCTGTAAGTTTCAACCTGATCGGTGAAAAACTCTGGCTTTGGCACAACTGCAAACATTTTTGGTGGTGGGGTCACTTGACCTGGTCTGGTGACCTGACCTGAGATGACCCGAGTATATTTTTTGTTCAAAGTGTGCGCAATTGATGTCCTAACAGGTGTACCAAAACCCGGCGGCGCTGCGCGCCGCCGTTTTTTTGCTATCTTTGACAAACCTGAGGGGGGGGGGGCGGAAATCACCCCCTGCAGTGCGCGGGTTAACAGGTGTACCGGGTTTTGGTACACCTGTTAGGACATCAATTGCGCACACTTTGAACAAAAAATATACTCGGGTCATCTCAGGTCAGGTCACCAAACCAGGTCACTGCCGGGTGTTCTCGCCAACCACGAACTGCCGGGGGGTTGATTTCCGCCACCTCCCCCTAAGATCTAAAAATCATGCAATGTAGCGACAAGCGGAAGGCGGTGCTAGCTCGAGACAATCTCTATCGAAAATACTTAGGCTATTTTTAGGTCAAGTCAACATTGAGGTCACCAGAGGTCAAATTTCGGCTATTTTGTATTATAGATTATATTAAATTTCGGCTAAATTTCGGCTAACACTTTTTTTCCGCGCGTCGCTAGCTCTTTTATTATCGAGATGTATATCTCGATAATAAAGCTAGCGACGCGCGGAACAAAGTGTTCGAAAGACAATTGAATTTGCGGTAACCAAGGTTCATCAGAATTGGCCTAAGGTCAATAGTTAGGTCATCAGTAGCCGCTGAATTTAAACATTCTAAACAAAAAAATGCCGAATTGGTTTTAAGGAATAACGTTTGACAGAAGCACGATAAGGGAAAACATATTTCACCATTGTGTTTTTCTCGTCGAGACTCATCGAATGATATATTGGGTGACCTAGTTAGGTCATATCCACAAATTTGACCTGACCTGAGGTCAGGACAAGGTCAGGTCAAGGTCAACTCCTACATCAATTGATTTGTCTCGACAAGTCGAATACAATGGTGAAAACCACATTGCTCTGATTTCTGAATCATACTCGTACATGACCTGGGCGGTCACATGAGCTGACCTCGTAGAGGTAAAAGAAGAGAAATGTGACATGGGGCTTGTCATTTGGGACAAGAGTGGTGGATCCACTGGCAAAGGGGAGGGAGGGCAAAGCAGCCATGCCCCCTCCCCAACCGCCTGAAATCGGCGCAAAATTGACACATTTTCTGATGTATAAGAAAATCTAAGCATATTTTACTAAGGCAAGTTTGTTTTAAATCAGCTATCAGTACACAGCACTTATAAGCAAGCGAAATCCGATGAGTTTTCAGAATTGTCTGAGAATGTTTGGGATTTGGCCCCAAAACCACCCGTGCCTCCCCCCCCCCCCGACCCAACCACCGTTCTGGATCCGCCAGAGGGTGGATCTGGTGAAAATTCGTCAAATTTAGCCATTTCCGGATTTATACGCGTTTTTAATTTTTCCCCATTGACTTATAATGGAGAGGTCGCGAAATAGACCTGACCTTAGGTCACCGCATACTGGCTATTGATTCGACTCTGATTGAATCGTTTGGAATCGTTCAATCAAAATCCCTTGAATCAAAGAAGAATCGATTCACCATCAGATTTTTTGATTCATGAATCATGATTGAATCAAAACCCGCATAGGAAAAAGGCTGATTGAATCAAAAACACTGTGCAATGCTATTTCAATGGCGAGTCAAACGTGATTTGATCAAAACAAAAATGTATTATTTGAATCTGAAAGAATCATTTCTCAAAATGGTTATCCATGAATCAAACGGTGACTGAATCATTCATATTCCTAAATAAATCGTGATCGAATCCTTCCAAAAAAAGGTGAATCAATAACCAGTCTGTGTCACCGATATAAAATAAAATATAATGAGGTGATAAGTTGTCTGTGGCACGACCGCAAACTTTTTGGAGGTGGAGTCACTTTACTTGACCTGGTGACCTGACCTGAGATGACCCGAGGAAAGCAAATCACACCGTGTTGGTAATTGATGCCCGAACAGCTGTGCCAAATTTCGCGGAGCTGCGCGCCGCCGTTGAAACTCCGGTGACAAATGCCCTTGTTCTTATACAGAGTGAATATATACAGTCGAGTGAACGTGTACAAAGTTGTGGGGGCGTCGCCCCCCCCCCCCCCAGCTCCAAAGTTGCGGGGACGAGTTGCCCCCATTGCCCCACGGTTCCCACGTCCCTGGGCATAGCTGTTAATTAACCACAGTCCACACAGGCACGCAGCCAGGATTTCGTCCAGGGGGGGGGGGGGGATCAGCGCCGCGAAAGGGCCCCCTTCCCGAGCGTTGAAAGGGCCCCTTCCCAAGCGTTGAAAGAGCGAAACAAAACGGATGAAAAGGCACGTTACAGGGATGGATAATGCAGTATGGCAGGTATGGCATCGGCCATACCAACTTGTACGAGCTGGAGTTAGTAAACTGAGGGGTCTGACATTTCAACTTTGGAACCAGCGACACCAGTTTGGAATCAGCGATACCAACTTCGAATATTTTTTAGGCCCAAGTCCTGCAACCCTTAAAGGGAGTGTGCCTACTCACATCGCTTATTTGGGGTTATTGACACTGGTCTATAGAACATAATTTTCTGAATTGACCCATGACTTAGTTTCTCCAGATTCGCCCTAGTTGCTGAGATATTCCAAAGACTCCAGGAACTTGCTGGGAGCAAAAAGTTATCGGGTAGACTCCAGAGGGCTTCCGCTACTAGAAGTACTGCAACTATCGAGTACACTGCTAGCATATTGTTAGCGCCGGCCAATAGCAATTCAAGAAAACAGCTCGTGCACGCTGACAGCAGCAGCCGAACAGAAACTGGACGGCCATCATGTTTTTCGATGATGGCTGTTTCGATGATGGCCGATGGCCATTTTTTTCAAAGAAGATATCAATTTAGAGCTACGAAACTTGCACATAATAAAGTTCACAGTGGCAAGAATGTGCTGAGCAAAACTTGTCTTTCTATCTTGCATGATGTGACCGTAATTATATTGTCTTATGTGCGCCGTTTTACATAACATCACCATAGTGACGATCGTTTTATAGATATCGAAACAAAAAATAAGCAAAAAAGCAATACAAGTGAAAATTCAACTAAAGGGGTCCAGATGTGAATTTCATCATATACAACAATCAAACCAATAGCTACTTACCGTATGAAAAATATTTTTGACATTCCAAAACAGTAGGCACACTCCCTTTAAAGGAATTGCACCGCGGAGCGGCGCGCAAATTTGAATCGTATGCCCGTTTTTCGTATGCCCATGTTTCCACTATGACCTAAACAAAATTTATTTGCGTTTAAGATTGCCGTAAAATAAGTGATAAAGCGAACTATTTTGCCCAATTATATAGTAAAGTAGTAACATATAAAAAAGCATAAATGCGCCGCGAAACGATGCGAATTTATATTTTTGTTTTAACGCACATACAATTGAATGTGTATTGCAATTGCGCCGCGGAGCGGCGCGAAATTTTTTTATTTTATTCCCAGAATAACTGTATTCTTACTGTTGAGGGTGCTTGAGGTTTGAGGTGCTTAAAATTTGAGGGCAGTGTCATGTGCTCAAAGTTGGGGGGGGGGGGGGGACACAAGACACTCTGTCCCCTCCAACTTTGAAGTTGGGGTGGGACATGTCCCCCCGTCCCCCCGGTGGTGGAGCCCACGTCAATAATAAAGGAGTGATCGCTGTAGGCGCATTGGTGAACTTGAACATCAGTTGTAAAATCAGCTACGCCCGTGATAAAAACATCTAACAGAGACCCAGACCTAAAAGTGGGGGTACGAACATGTTGAAACAGGGATAAGTTTTCTAAAAATTCCAACAGCCTAACTCTACATGGGTCGGCAGCAGTTCCTAGGATATTACAATTCATGTCGCCAGTGATGATAACGGGATCGGTTGAGCTGAGCAAAACACGCTGCACTTGGATCTCGAGACATTCTAAATCGACAGAAATATGAGCAGAGCTGTGACGTGGGGGCCTGTACAATGCACACACGTTGAAACGACGCCCATGCAAATTGGTCATCGAAAGCAACAGAGTTTCTAACCTACATTGATCAGATGCACACACTGACTGGAGCCTCCTAACTTTAAAATCTGATCTACAAAGAACGGCAACTCCTCCATAACCTCTACCATCAGGTCGGTCCGCGCGTGTTAGAGTATAGCCAGGAAAGTTGACGTATCGTGAGGGGATTTCCTAACTAAACTGAATAGGCAGAACTGAATGCAGTGGTTTTTCGACCATATGCAGTGTGGAGACACTGAAGATGGCACCCCCCCCCCCCCCCCCCTAGACAGACTTGTCAATGATTCAATGTGAATCGACTACTTTTGATTGAATCATTCTTATTTCAAATGAATGACTCATGAATCGATTCACCTCATGCGCAAACCTGTTGTGAGTCACTGATTGAATCATTCATACAACGAAAATAGGCTGATTGAATCATTCATTGCTCAAAGAATCATTCTTTTTCGGTCGAACAGCATAAACTGTCCACAAAATATGCCAGCGGCCCAGCATTCATCTGTGCCCTGTGGACAAACCAGGCACTTAATGGCCAATTATATGAGCTCTGTGTCGTGAGCTGTAGCCTGTAATTCATCTATGCGTAAAGAAAGCGAGGCTTTGTGTCCAACTCCAGTGGGCACAAAGCCACTGTTCAATCAGCCCTAACTAGGTGAATACCTTGGAACTGGTAGGGTTAGGGGTAGGTACCTAAATACTTAGAAAAGGTAACTAACTCATACTTTGGTTCATAAATCACACAGTACACGCACACCTTTTTCACACGAAAAATTATCAAAAGGTAGCCACCTTTTCCTAATTTCTAGGCTATACCATATCAAAAACTAAATCATAAACAAACACTTGCATGACCTCCGCATGTCCCAAATATCACTGTCGCATCGGCGCCGCTTTATTCCACATCATGCTTTATAAAAATAATACCTAATGCAAAATCAAAATAAATGTTCTATTCGCTTAAAAAAGTGAAACGTAAAGTCATTAATGCTTTTGGAACTTGGAATTTGCTATTATAATAAATATTATCAATATCATTTTATAATCAAAATAAACAACACGCGTGTCCAATTGGCTCACATTCACATTCACATTCGGAAATACATTCGCGGACTATTTGGATTGGCTTCAAAATTGGTACACAGATAGATCACGACCTAGTGATCATTCTGGTAAAATCTTAGAGTCGCGAATTTTAAAATCAAAGGAGTTAGAGCAGGTCAGATAGGTTTAAGGTCAAACAGCGGACTATTCTGATTTGCATGAAAATTAGCACACTGGTAGGACCTAACCTCCTTATCACGCTCATGAAATCTTAGAGTCGCACATTCAAAATCGAAGGATTTAGAGCAGGTCATATGTTTAATGTCAAACAGCACACTATTCTGATGTGCATGCAAATTGGCACACAGGTAGAGCATGACCTCCCTATCACGCTCATAAAATCTTAGAGTCGCACATTCAAAATCAAAGGAGTTAGACAAAGGAGTCGACACTTCCCTTTAATGTTGAGTGATTGAATCAAGATTGAATCATTCATTATGGTAATGTTGAGTGATTGAATCATGATTGAATCATTCATTATGGTAATGTTGAGTGATTGAATCATGATTGAATCATTCATTATGGTAATGTTGAGCGATTGAATCATGATTGAATCATTCATTATGGTCCGTGAATCACTGTGAATCGACTCATGACAAATATGAATCATTGACAATTCTGCCCCTAGACCCCCTAGAAATAGGAGTAGGTTGGTTTTGAAAAATAAAAAGGTAGCCTAAAGCGTCTTCTTTCCAGGTCCGGTTTCAGTTTTAAGCGTTCTTAACGGCAAAATAGTCAAAAATCGGATTGAGTGGGGGCATGTTTTGCCAAAAACGTGATTTCTTGTTTTGGCTCTAAAACCTATGTTTTTTTAACCTACTAAGCTGAAACTTCGGCTTCCATCCTATCTCGCCAACCTGCCTTTTTACATGGTTTCGGTTTCTAACCTACTTGCTTTTTTTGTAAACTGGCTAGGCCAAAAAATGATGAGAGGGTTGGTAAATTGATATGCTCATACCCCAGTGAAGTCGACCGTTATATCGAATAAATACCTATCCTGCATGTAAGTGCAACCAATAAACTACTCAACAGATTTTCAATCCGTAAAAACTATCGGACTTCCCTTGCGATTCTTCATCCGAATCTATATCGTTTTTGATTTTTTTTTAAATAGGGGGCGCCACAATCGACTTTTTTGTTTTGTTTTGACAAATTTGTGACTGCCATAACTTTTCAGTTTCTTATCATTGTTAAAATCCGAGATAGCCAAAAGATGCAACGTGAAAAGACGCATCTTTTGGATATTACAAATTGTTGACAAAAAAATTGTGAAATTTTGAAATTTTAAAAATCCCTACAAAAGTGAAGTTTTTGATTTTTAAGTCTTCGGATAAGCTGTTTTGGGAATGTTATACAAAGTGAAAAGAATAAACATAACACGGTGCATTTTTACTAACAGAGAAATAGAAAATCGGTTGAGAATTTTTTGAGATAGGAGGGACTCCATTTTCAAATTGACGCGTTACCAAAATTTTAACAAGTCCATAAATCAAAGCCAAAAAACGTTATGTAAGGATTTGTTTCGATAGAACACCTTAGAATTACCTATATTTTTCATTTTTGGCATTAACAAAAAATCGTTGTTTGGGGTAGATTGCAAAAAAAATCTGCATTCAAAAAGAAGAAAAACAAAACAAACAAAAACAAACAGTTGACAAACAAAAAAGTTATGAATTTAAAACTGATTTGTCCCCCAAAAAAACTTTTATTTTGTTTTCGAGTATTTACAACAACAAAAACAAAAATAAGAATCAGATGTCAAATTGGATGGGAACTCCGAATATGTTTTCAAATTTGAAATCGGATGGCAAGTTTTTGACTTATTTAGCTCCAAATGGTCAAATATGTATATGCGTCAAACTTTTGATATACAATTTTGTTTTTAGTTTTGAAAAATGTGTCCTGTACAACTCAACGAGCTGAACAAGAATCTTTTTTCCATTTTCTTGTAGCTTTGTTGGTTTTTGAGTAATCACGGTTACCATTTTAAGAAATTTAACACGTCATTTCTTAAATATAGTTCAGTGTATATGCTCATATTTTGTTTAATATTCGATCAATCTTAAAAAAAAATTATTTTTGGAACCGGCATGAACAGGGCATCAATTTTCATGTAAGGAGACCTTCTAATCGATCTTTTTACGAGCTCAGTTCATTTAGAGAATTTAATTAAAATTTAAGTAGTTTTTCAGCAGTAACTTAATAACTGTTGGGATAAATGGTAATGTTAAACCTTTCACAAATGCGCCTTTGTATGGCGGTTAGGAATATGAAGGTTAAAAATTATATCTTTGACAGTTATGCTTACAATTGCAAAAAACTTAAAATTGCTATGCTTTTTCGACGTTTATAGACTTTTTTTTTTAAGTTTTGACAATTTTTTTAGATAGCCGTTGAGAGGCTAAACAAAAATCTTCTTTCCATTTTAAAAATAAATTAAGTCATATTTTGTATCAAGTTTTGTTTTCTTTAAGGAGAAACGATTTTTTTTAATTTAAAAAAAAAATCAATATTCTCAGCGTGTAGCGCATCAAAAGGCAATCCCTAATATATGTTTTGTTTTTGTTTTGTTTTTTAAACTACCATTGCGAGTTCTTGGGGTATATAAGGGAGTATAAGGAATAAAATTGTTTTTTGAAGAAAATAATCATTTGCAACTACAAGAAAGCACTTATAAACCTTTCAATAATAAACACAACAAAAAACTTGAAATAATAAAATAGGTCATATTTTGATTATTAAATTTGTAATTTAAAAAAATAATTGTACTTAAAGTTAAGCAATTAAAAAATTAGGCACATCACATATTTTAGCTAAATTCATTGGCTATCCAAAACTGAAATCGGTTTGGTCCTATTAATTTTTGTTTAAGTTAGAGGAATTCTCATCTACCAGTATATAGCCACCATGCAATAGACCGATTAAAGGAAATAGTTCACCTTCGGAAATTTTTCAGAACACGATTTTATTATATTTTTT
>JAXIVJ010008495.1:0-55357 GCA_036785665.1 Chirona hameri
AGCGGCAAAAAGAACTTTCGTATTCAACTGACCTTGTTGTTTTTGTGCGCATCCATCTCGTCGCAGTCTCGGACTATGGCGCATCAGTGCGTGCGTAGGCTCCCAGCTATGGTCGTGGCAGACTTAAGAACGTGCAGGAGTGTATGGCCTACAGCGATGACGCCAGAGGGATGCATAAGAACCCACGTTTTCAGCTGTGAGACATGACATTGACGCACTTCTTCCGTTACTGAGGATGGTTCTGCAAGACAAATTCGTACCTTTATGCTTTTGCAAATAAACATCCACACGGAAATTCGTGCTGCTATGCCATGGGTTGCGTCTGAAAGTAATTGCATCTCTAACGTTACTGGGCAGAAGTCGCAAGCCAGGGCTGACAGTCGGTCGGAGTCGGTCGTGCCGACAGTCGGTCGGAGACAGTCGGACTGACCATGTGATCAGAAGGCCGATACTACTCGACTAATGACGCGCATTAAGTTCCACGTCTCCGAAATGAAACCCAATACTGATTGATTTGGAGGGGCCACTTTTATTGAATCTGATTCAATACTGATTCGTGTTTTTATTTTTCTCACACATTTCACATACAAATTTACAGACAAAACAATTTAATCTCCGTAGCCATTGGCCACTCCAACTTCATGTGTTATATGGCACTGTATTATATGGCACTGTGTTATATGGCACTGTATTATATGGCACTGTATTATATGACACTGTGTTATGTGGCAATGGTCGATGGAGTTGGATACGATTACAATTGTGCTGAACTGTGATGCGTTTTGACATTCATGGAAGCCAGCATGTGAAAACAGATTGCAACTAAAATATAAGTGCCATTACCAGACAAGATTGAAAAATAAATAAAAGGGCAGCTTCTATACCCTTCGTAATGTTGTCCTCGTATGCAATTATCAATAATTTACCATGATGGTTTGTATCTAATAGATAAAGAAGAGTGAGTGAAAAATATAGAATTCGAGTCATTTTTAATTGAAACGCAATAAACAATGCCTACCCAATCAGATACAATTTGTTGAATACATTTAATCTAATAATCCAATAAATTTATCCTAGTAAAATATCTGAATTAGGAGCAGGGATGTGGTTTCCTATCTCTTTGTGGGTGCCAGGGCACCCACAAAGCTGAAATGGGCGCCCACAATAGTCTTTCGGCACCCACAATCAAGAACCTGTTCCAAAATGAATAATAATGGACATTACAACAAAAAAAGATCAGGATCAGGATTTCGCTGATCGTCAGAACTCAGATGTTACAACTTTGATGATTGGGTTAGCAGGTTTTCATTCCAAGCATCAGCTCGAAATCTTTCCAGCCGTTATAATCGCACTTTTCCTAGCGCATAATAAATTTTGCCATGGCACAAGCTGTCAAGAATCTGAGCATTTATTTATTAAAATCTTGTTTTATTTCATGCTCGAAGTTGTTCGATGCAAATGTATTTACTTCAACGTCCATATACTTTTCCAAAAAGCCGTTAACAATTTTCTAGGCCGAAGGCGTCATCCGAATTTCGAATCCGATGATAATAAAGGAAATAACCAGTAACCCATAATAAATAAATATGTAAATTTAGACCGAAATTCTACTGTTATATATATTGCCTGTTGCAGCTTCATCAAAAAAGATAATGTCGATAATACCAATCGATATTATCATTGATGATGAAGGCTCAACAGACGAAATTTTTAACAGCATAATTTCGAGTTCAATTCATTTATTTATTTATTATGTGGTCAACGGTTATTTGCTTTATAATAATCGTCATGATCAAACTCACTGGAGATTTCGCCATCGTAGTGATCCGAATTCCCCCACCTACAAAAACCAGCACCAATGTTTTTCGTTGGCTGCTGGAGTGGGATGGGGGCAAACTAAACTTCAGTTTGGGCACCCACAATAATTTTAATAAAACCACACCCCTGATTAGGAGGACTTTGGTGTTCCCTATCTTTTGTATTTGCCATCTGCACAGTATCGACATCACTGCTTTCATTGGGCAAGCTGTAGTGCACACAAATATTCGGGCTGGTCACATGTATTAACCCGCGCCGTGCCGGTGCTCGGCGCCACCTTCGCCGTGCCGGGGGGGGGGGGGGGCGTTTCGACGCCCCCTTCTAACTCTGCTCCTAGGCAACGTAGCGCAAAACGAAAAACAGCGTTGGAAAGCTCGTCAAAAATGATTTAGACATAAAGACATAAAAGAAAAGTGCAACAAAGAGCCTCTTGGGCCCATCCGAGGTTGCACCCCCCCATCCCCCCCCCCCCCTCCACCAGTCTCGCCCCTTCAAATCACCTAACTCTACCTGCATAAAAGAAGGCTAATCCCACGAGTATTTATGAACTAATCCCTTCTCTGTAAAGTATTTATCTAATCTAATTTTGAAGGAAGCAAGTGTCACTGCATCAGCGACATCCCCTGGTAGCATATTCCAATGTCCTACAGCCCTTCTACTGAAAAATGACTGTCGTAGCCTAGTCCTACTTTGTTTCATAATGAGTTTATGCTGATGACCTCTACCTCGATTTTCCCTATTGAACTCAAACATACCCTTTAAATATCCAGAATGCTGACTATTTACAAATTTGAAGACTTCAATTAGATCTCCTCTTAGCCTTCTATATCTAAGTGAAAACATACCCAATTTCCTTAATCTATCTTCATAAGGTAAACTACCAAGACAATTAATCATTTTTGTTGCCCTTTTTTGAACTCTTTCTAACAACCAGCAATCTTTCTCATATGTTGGAGACCAGGCTTGTACACAATACTCCAAATGTGGTCTAACGTATGCACAATACAGTTTTGTTATTACCTTTTCACTCTTGTAGGAAACATTTCTGTTAATGGCCCCTAGCATTCTAAGTGCCTTTTTCCTAGCTTCTACAACCTGGTCTGACGCTGATAGTCTATTGTTTACCACGACACCTAAATCTCTTTCCTTTTCAATCTGCTCCATTTTCTGCCCACCCATTTCATACCTATGTTTACTGCTAACCCGTCCAGCGTGCATAATCTTACATTTACTCAAATTGAATTTCATCTGCCATGCTTCAGACCACTCAACTAGCTTGTCCAGATCTGATTGAAAAACATCCTGATCATGTTTTCCTCTAATAATCCTGACAACTTTTAGATCGTCTGCAAATTTCAAGACTTTGCTGTCTATACTGTTCTCAATTGCATTCACAAATATTATAAAAAGCAATGGGCCCAGGACTGAGCCCTGTGGAACCCCACTGAGAACCTCCTTCCATTGTGATTGGCACCCATTCAATATAGCCCTTTGCTGGCGTCCTGAAAGCCACGTTTCTATCCAATCCAGAATCTTGCCCCTGATCCCATGAATTTTAAGTTGCAACCCCAGTCTTGTATGGGGGACTTTGTCAAATGCTTTACTGAAATCAAGAAAAGCTACATCTAGCTGTTTACCCTGATCAACGCTATCTGTTGCAACATCCAAAAACTCCAGAAGATTAGTTAAACAAGAACGGCCCTTCCTAAAGCCATGCTGTGTATCTTTGATGAGTTCATTTTGCTCCAAGAATTCAACAATCTTATCTTTGATGATTGATTCAAGCACCTTGCAGACTAATGAGGTCAGACTAACTGGTCTATAGTTTTCCTCTTTACTTCTATCTCCCTTTTTATGAATAGGAACAACATTTGCTCTTTTCCAATCAAGTGGAATTTTACTATCTGCAAGTGATTTAGAAAATATTATGGCTAATGGAACCGACAACTCCCTTTCAGATTCTCTTAAAAGTCTAGCATGGATTTCATCAGGTCCTTCTGCCTTGTTAGGCCTTACTTTCTTTAGACATTCTAGAACAAGTTCACTACTTATGCCACCTAGCTCTCCTATAGTCTCCTCTGTCTCTAGCTCAGGCTGAAGTGCTGCAATACTACTCTGGTCCTCGATAGTAAAGACAGATTGAAACTGATCATTAAGCACTTCAACCATTTCACTGTCCTTGCTAACTAACACATCATCTACCTTAAATGGACCTATATTTTTGGAAACTGTACTTAACTTATAAAAACTGAAGAACTTCTTACTATCTGCATTACAATGTCTAGCTAAATCAAGTTCCTTTGCCCTTTTAGCTGCTCTGACCTTTTTCTTAACTGAATTTCTTGCATTCTGGTAGGCCTTCTGATTTATATCTAGTGAAGATCCCTTCAAAATGCCAAATGCACTTCTTTTAGCTTGTATAGCACTCCTTACTTCTGGGGTAAGCCAAACTGGATTGCCCTTGGTTCTGTTACGTTTGTGCCTGAGGGGTATATGCCGATTTTGAATTTGGCTTAATCTAGCTTTGAAAACATTCCAGGCCTCACATGCATCTAAACCTGCCAACTCAACGTTCCATTTTATGTGTGCGAGGTCATTTCTAATACCATCAAAATCAGCCCGGCTGAAGTTTGGAACCATAATAAGGTTATCTTTGGGCCTCATTTCTGATGAGATATTGAATTTAACCATATTGTGATCACTGGTTCCTAGACCTGCACAAATACTTATGTCACTAACTAGATCACTGTTGTCTGAGAATACAAGGTCTAGAATGGAGCAATGTCTGGTTGGCTCTGTTACAAACTGATGCATGAAAAGCTCCTCTTCAAAGATTTGCCTATACAACCTACACTCATTTGTTTCCTCTGCTATACTTTCGTATCCTCTTAAGTTAAAATCTCCCATAATAAGACACTGAGCCCGAAAGTTCCTACGTATTTCCTCACAAATATCTTGGTCTGTTTCAGCTTGGGAGTTCCTTGGAAGATTCCCTGGTCTGTAAAATGCACCTATCCTCAACCTTCCTCTGTTTCCTGTACCAATTTTAATGTCAAGCCAGATTGATTCTACTTCTTTTACTTTACTAGAATCATCAACTCTAGTAGTGCAGTACAAGCTATTTACATATACAAACACTCCGCCTCCCTGCCGTGATTCTCTGCAGTATGAGAACATGTTGTACCCTTGTAACTCGAAATCCTGTAGCCTATCCCTATTATACCCCTCACTAACCCATGTCTCGGTTACACAAATGATATCAGGCTTTTCAAGGGCAACATAACACTCAAACTCATCAAATTTAGACCTAATACTTTGGGCATTCAGCAACACACATGTGATCTTATACTTTGAGCTGACTCTACTAATTCTGAGGGAATTATGATCTACTGTCCTATTCTGACATGAACTTCTACCAATGCTTACTTCTTGATGCCCTAGTACTAGCGTCCCTGAACCCCCCCTCCTACCTAGTTTCCCTGAATGACACTTCTGTAGGCATCTCCCAAAGCCCTTGCCCCCTCATCCGATAAGTGAAGCCCATCCTTCATATAGTACCTATGCCACTCATAGAACTGATCCCATAAGTCTACATAACTAAGCCCCATAGCTGAACATAAGTTCTGAACTGAGCTGTTCACAGACAGAGCTCTCGAGTACCACTCCTCACTGGCTCCACAGCGAGGGAGGATGCCAGTCACAATGACTGGTTTCCTGGACTCCTTCAACCTCTGCAGCAGGCTCCCGTACTCCGCTACTATTCTCACACTCTGCCTAGGTCCTATGTTGTTCACCCCCACCTGTATTATAACTGTCTCCGGGCTACTCCTACCCAGTTCTGCCTCAATGACAGGGCCCATATCAACTACTTTTGCCCCCGGTTTAACTATACATTTGTCCCTCTTCCCACAGAATGTTCGCCTTAAGGGCCTTACCCTTGAGTCCCCAACCACTAAATGCTGAATCTGTACCTTGTCACTTTCAGCTGCTGACTCTAACGCACTGAACCTATTTGCTAGTGTAACCTGCCGATGTTCCCTGGGGCTGTACTGCCTGACTCTACCCTGAACTTTTGTCCATCCCTCCTGATCCCCTTCCCTCTTCCTCCTCCAGATTCTGCTACCACCCTCCATTACCCAGCACCCCTCCTCATCCTTACTGTCTGTGGCCCTAGCATTACTTTCCACAATGTTGGGTCTCCAGAAACGTGACCCTCCAACACACTTCCAAACCCCAGCCGCACTATCCACCTTTGCCTTATCCTCCTCCCTTATGCCCCTATCAGAACTACCACTGGTCCCTGATCCTGAAGGCTCCTTTTCTGACCCCCTAACCACAATCTGCGCTTACGTTCCTTGGTCAGGAGCTACACCCTCTTGCGGCTCATCTCTACACCTACACTTACTTAACTGCGCCTCAAGCTCCGCTACTCTAGCCTGGAGGGCCTCTAGCTCTGCTACCTTCGCCTGCATCCTAGTCATGCTCATTTGAATACACTAGTAACTTAGGTATATAACTTAGGTACTATGCACTTTTCAATACTTTACTAACTTAACTTAACTTTTTTTGTTTTTTTTTTGTTTGTTTTTTCTTCTTCTAAACCTTAACTAGATCTAGGTAAAGCTAGTAACACAAATCAGCTATGAGTGCACCTAATACTAGACTAAATATCTAATCCTTAAATAAACTGAATACTAAATACACCTTAATTATCCCTAATTTTCTAAAATATCTACTTATCCAACCCTGCAACTAATAACACAAAAATAAGACTAAGACAATTTTGGCGCACACAAGCTAGAATGAAAAGTCCTTTCTTTAAAAAGCAAGTAAGAGGTAACAGCTAACTATGAATGCTTAAAAATAATACTTAAACGATCCACAAAACTAAATATCTAATCCTTATATCTAAATATAATGTGGTTGCTCAAAAAATACACAAAACAACAGAGCTATCCAACAGCTACTTAGCTTGGCTAAAGTAGGGTTCAGAAGGGGAACGTGATTTGATTTTTTATAAACTAGATCTAGGTAAAGCTAGTGACACAAATCAGCTATGAGTGCACCTAATACTAGACTAAATATCTAATCCTTAAATAAACTAAATACTAAATACACCTTAATTATCCCTAATTTTCTAAAATATCTACTTATCCAACCCTGCAACTAATAACACAAAAATAAGACTAGGACAATTTTGGCGCACACAAGCTAGAATGAAAAGTCCTTTAAAAAGCAAGTAAGAGGTAACAGCTAACTATGAATGCTTAAAAATAATACCTAAACGATCCACAAAACTAAATATCTAATCCTTATATCTAAATATAATGTGATTCCTCAAAAAAATACACAAAACAACAGAGCTATCCAACAGCTACTTAGCTTGGCTAAAGCGGGGTTCTCATTTAGAAACTACTTCAGTCATTTTTTTTCGCTCAGGTTATTATTGAGGTCACCAGAGGTCATCATAGGTCAAATTTTCCCGTTTTAGGTAACTTGATCCTGAAATCCCACGATATCTCGGGAACTATGATAGCTAGGACGAAACCGAAAAAAGCAATAGATAGCTCTTGAAACGCTCCAGTAAGGTATTACCGTCAGATTTGAGTTCAGGTCAATAGTTGAGGTTACAGAGGTCATCAAAGATCAAAATGGCTGTTATCTTGGAAAAAGTTTTTCGCGAATTACTTTTTTGCTATTCAAGATAGAGCATTGATTGTGGCTCCATCGTGTTTCCATCGGCAAGGCGCATCGAAAAATATACATCTTGACCTTGGAAAGTCAATTAAAAAATTTGACCTCAGGTGAAGGTCACATGGTGACCAAGTCGGTCACGGTGGGTCATGTTGCATATAGTCGATGCGTCTTGACGAGAAAATCACATTCGTGCCTTCTTCAAGTTTCTATCTCTCTTCGATCAAAAGTTATTGGGAAAAAAGTGTATGTGACCTCATGTGACCTCGGATGACCTTGTGGGGGGTCAAATAAACCAAAATAGTATCTGGGTAATGAGGAATGGTCTATTACCACATGATCCTGAAGAAAAAAACGTTGATTGGATGCGTTTACATGGAAAGCAAAGCATTTCAATATTTCCCCATTGACTTATAAAGGGGAAGGTCACGTGATCGATCAGACCTTAGGTCACCGAAGAAAAAAATCCGAGATATGCAAATTGTAGGTAATGATATCCTTATCAAACTCTAAAAGTTTAAAAGTGATCACCCGGAAACTGTAGACGTGGCACGACCACAAACGTTTTCTGAGGTTGGGTCACGTGACCTGACCTGGTGACCTGACCTGATAAGACCTGAAACTTTTGGTTTCACAAAAGTTGTAGAAATGTTCAGCGGACAGGTACTGAAAATTTCAGCTACCTGGCTGCAACGGTTTTTTAGCTATTGGCAAAAAAACGGAGGGCGGTGGGGCGTCTAAACGCCCCCCCCCCCCCCGGCACGGCGCGGGTTAACGATGATCCAAAAACGAACAGTGGAACCTACACTTTGGAGTGTTTATCTGAAAACTCACACTACACCAGCAGCAGCACTACACCAGTTATAGACGGACATGACTCAAAGCAGCACGGTGCAGCGCGGTGCAGGGGACTTGGTTATATGGGGAACGGTGCAGGAGACATGGTTACATGAGGGACGGTGCAGGAGACATGGTTACATGAAGCACGGTGCAGGAGACATGGTTACATGAGGGACGGTGCAGGAGACATGGTTACATGAGGAACGGTGCAGGAGACATGGTTACATGAGGCACGGTGCAGGAGACATGGTTACATGAGGAACGGTGCAGGAGACATGGTTACATGAGGCACGGTGCAGGAGACATGGTTACATGAGGAACGGTGCAGGAGACATGGTTACATGAGGGACGGTGCAGGAGACATGGTTACATGAGGGACGGTGCAGGAGACATGGTTACATGAGGAACGGTGCAGGAGACATGGTTACATGAGGCACGGTGAAGGAGACATGGTTACATGAGGAACGGTGCAGGAGACATGGTTACATGAGGCACGGTGCAGGAGACATGGTTACATGAGGAACGGTGCAGGAGACATGGTTACATGAGGGACGGTGCAGGAGCCATGGTTACATGAGGAACGGTGCAGGATACATGGTTACATGAGGAACGGTGCAGGAGACATGGTTACATGAGGCACGGTGCAGGAGACATGGTTACATGAGGAACGGTGCAGGAGACATGGTTACATGAGGAACGGTGCAGGAGACATGGTTACATGAGGCACGGTGCAGGAGACATGGTTACATGAGGAACGGTGCAGGAGACATGGTTACATGAGGCACGGTGCAGGAGACATGGTTACATGAGGAACGGTGCAGGAGACATGGTTACATGAGGAACGGTGCAGGAGACATGGTTACATGAGGAACGGTGCAGGATACATGGTTACATGAGGAACGGTGCAGGAGACATGGTTACATGAGGAACGGTGCAGGAGACATGGTTACATGAGGCACGGTGCAGGAGACATGGTTACATGAGGAACGGTTCAGGAGACATGGTTACATGAGGCACGGTGCAGGAGACATGGTTACATGAGGGACGGTGCAGGAGCCATGGTTACATGAGGCACGGTGCAGGATACATGGTTACATGAGGAACGGTGCAGGATACATGGTTACATGAGGAACGGTGCAGGAGACATGGTTACATGAGGAACGGTGCAGAAGACATGGTTACATGAGGAACGGTGCAGGAGACATGGTTACATGAGGCACGGTGCAGGAGACATGTCTACATGAGGGACGGTGCAGGAGACATGGTTACATGAGGAACGGTGCAGGAGACATGGTTACATGAGGAACGGTTCAGGAGACATGGTTACATGAGGCACGGTGCAGGAGACATGGTTACATGAGGAACGGTGCAGGAGACATGGCTACATGAGGGACGGTGCAGGAGACATGGTTACATGAGGAACGGTGCAGGAGACATGGTTACATGAGGAACGGTGCAGGAGACATGGTTACATGAGGGACGGTGCAGGAGACATGGTTACATGAGGAACGGTGCAGGAGACATGGTTACATGAGGAACGGTGCAGGAGACATGGTTACATGAGGAACGGTGCAGGAGACATGGTTACATGAGGGACGGTGCAGGAGACATGGTTACATGAGGGACGGTGCAGGAGACATGGTTACATGAGGAACGGTGCAGGAGACATGGTTACATGAGGAACGGTGCAGGAGACATGGTTACATGAGGAACGGTGCAGGAGACATGGTTACATGAGGAACGGTTCAGGAGACATGGTTACATGAGGAACGGTGCAGGAGACATGGTTACATGAGGCACGGTGCAGGAGACATGGTTACATGAGGCACGGTGCAGGAGACATGGTTACTGCAGCACAGCAGCATTCAACGTGATGCCCCCCCCCCCCCGCCCGGCCAAGCAAACCGAGTACATAATAGAGCCTGCCTCGTCCCCGCAATGAGTACGATTATAATGTCCACGGTTGAGCAAGATTGGTACAACGCCACCTATCTAGCCAACCCTCCCGTATACGGGAGGGTTGGCTATTTACTGTTACCGTCCTTACCAAGTCCTAACACGGTAATCAGACAGAGCGTGTCTGAGGTCTGTACCGTGTTACTTGGTAATCGGACAGTGTGTCACGGTAACACGGTAATCAGACAGAGCGTGTCTGAGGTCTGTACCGTGTTACTTGGTAATCAGACAGTGTGTCACGGTAATCGGACAGAGCGTGTCTGAGGTCTGTACCGTGTTACTCGGTAATCAGACAGAGTGCGTCACGGTAACACGGTAATCGGACAGAGCGTGTCTGAGGTCTGTACCGTGTTACTTGGTAATCAGACAGAGTGCGTCACGGTAACACGGTAATCGGACAGAGTGTGTCTGATGTCTGTACCGTGTTACTTGGTAATCAGACAGAGTGTGTCACGGTAACACGGTAATCGGACAGTGTGTCACGGTAACACGGTGATCGGACAGAGCGTGACTGAGGTCTGTACCGTGTTACTTGGTAATCAGACAGTGTATCACGGTAACACGGTAATCAGACAGAGCGTGGGTGAGGTCTGTACCGTGTTACTTGGTAATCAGACAGAGTGTGTCACGGAAACACGGTAATCAGACAGAGCGTGACTGAGGTCTGCACCGTGTTACTTGGTAATCAGACAGTGTGTTACGGTCACACGGTAATCAGACAGAGCGCGACTGAGGTCTGTACCGTGTTACTTGGTAATCAGACAGTGTGTCACGGTAACACGGTAATCAGACAGAGCGTGACTGAGGTCTGTACCGTGTTACTTGGTAATCAGACAGAGTGCGTCACGGTAACACGGTAATCAGACAGAGCGTGACTGAGGTCTGTACCGTGTTACTTGGTAATCAGACAGCGTATCACGGTAACACGGTAATCAGACAGAGCGTGTCTGAGGTCTGTACCGTGTTACTTGGTAATCAGACAGAGTGCGTCACGGTAACACGGTAATCAGACAGAGCGTGACTGAGGTCTGTACCGTGTTACTTGGTAATCAGACAGCGTATCACGGTAACACGGATATCAGACGAGCGTGTCTGAGGTCTGTACCGTGTTACTTGGTAATCAGACAGAGTGCGTCACGGTAACACGGTAATCAGACAGAGCGTGACTGAAGTCTGTACCGTGTTACTTGGTAATCAGACAGCGTATCACGGTAACACGGATATCAGAGAGAGCGTGTCTGAGGTCTGTACCGTGTTACTTGGTAATCAGACAGAGTGCGTCACGGTAACACGGTAATCGGACAGTGTGTCACGGCAACACGGTGATCAGACAGAGCGTGACTGAGGTCTGTACCGTGTTACTTGGTAATCAGACAGAGTGTGTCACGGTAACACGGTAATCGGACAGTGTGTCACGGTAACACGGTAATCAGACAAGGCGTGACTGAGGTCTGTACCGTGTTACTTGGTAATCAGACAGAGTGTGTCACGGTACCACGGTAATCAGACGGAGCGTGTCTGAGGTCTGTACCGTGTTACTTGGTAATCGGACAGTGTGTCACGGTAACACGGTAATCGGACAGAGCGTGTCTGAGTTCTGTACCGTGTTACTTGGTAATCAGACAGAGTGTGTCACGGTAACACGGTAATCAGCCAGAGCGTGATTGAGGTCTGTACCGTGTTACTTGGTAATCAGACAGTGTGTCACGGTAACACGGTAATCAGACAGAGCGTGACTGAGGTCTGTACCGTGTTACTTGGTAATCAGACCGTGTGTCACGGTAACACGGTAATCAGACAGAACGTGACTGAGGTCTGTACCGTGTTACTTGGTAATCAGACAGTGTGTCACGGTAACACGGTAATCAGACAGAGCGTGACTGAGGTATGTACCGTGTTACTTGGTAATCAGACAGTGTGTCACGGTAACACGGTAATCGGACAGAGCGTGTCTGAGGTCTGTACCGTGTTACTTGGTAATCAGACAGAGTGCGTCACGGTAACACGGTAATCGGACAGAGTGTGTCTGATGTCTGTACCGTGTTACTTGGTAATCAGACAGAGTGTGTCACGGTAACACGGTAATCGGACAGTGTGTCACGGTAACACGGTAATCGGACAGAGCGTGACTGAGGTCTGTACCGTGTTACTTGGTAATCAGACAGTGTATCACGGTAACACGGTAATCAGACAGAGCGTGGGTGAGGTCTGTACCGTGTTACTTGGTAATCAGACAGAGTGTGTCACGGAAACACGGTAATCAGACAGAGCGTGACTGAGGTCTGCACCGTGTTACTTGGTAATCAGACAGTGTGTTACGGTCACACGGTAATCAGACAGAGCGTGACTGAGGTCTGTACCGTGTTACTTGGTAATCAGACAGTGTGTCACGGTAACACGGTAATCAGACAGAGCGTGACTGAGGTCTGTACCGTGTTACTTGGTAATCAGACAGTGTGTCACGGTAACACGGTAATCAGACAGAGCGTGACTGAGGTCTGTACCGTGTTACTTGGTAATCAGACAGAGTGCGTCACGGTAACACGGTAATCAGACAGAGCGTGACTGAGGTCTGTACCGTGTTACTTGGTAATCAGACAGCGTATCACGGTAACACGGTAATCAGACAGAGCGTGTCTGAGGTCTGTACCGTGTTACTTGGTAATCAGACAGAGTGCGTCACGGTAACACGGTAATCAGACAGAGCGTGACTGAGGTCTGTACCGTGTTACTTGGTAATCAGACAGCGTATCACGGTAACACGGATATCAGACGAGCGTGTCTGAGGTCTGTACCGTGTTACTTGGTAATCAGACAGAGTGCGTCACGGTAACACGGTAATCAGACAGAGCGTGACTGAAGTCTGTACCGTGTTACTTGGTAATCAGACAGCGTATCACGGTAACACGGATATCAGAGAGAGCGTGTCTGAGGTCTGTACCGTGTTACTTGGTAATCAGACAGAGTGCGTCACGGTAACACGGTAATCGGACAGTGTGTCACGGTAACACGGTGATCAGACAGAGCGTGACTGAGGTCTGTACCGTGTTACTTGGTAATCAGACAGAGTGTGTCACGGTAACACGGTAATCGGACAGTGTGTCACGGTAACACGGTAATCAGACAAGGCGTGACTGAGGTCTGTACCGTGTTACTTGGTAATCAGACAGAGTGTGTCACGGTACCACGGTAATCAGACGGAGCGTGTCTGAGGTCTGTACCGTGTTACTTGGTAATCGGACAGTGTGTCACGGTAACACGGTAATCGGACAGAGCGTGTCTGAGTTCTGTACCGTGTTACTTGGTAATCAGACAGAGTGTGTCACGGTAACACGGTAATCAGCCAGAGCGTGATTGAGGTCTGTACCGTGTTACTTGGTAATCAGACAGTGTGTCACGGTAACACGGTAATCAGACAGAGCGTGACTGAGGTCTGTACCGTGTTACTTGGTAATCAGACCGTGTGTCACGGTAACACGGTAATCAGACAGAACGTGACTGAGGTCTGTACCGTGTTACTTGGTAATCAGACAGTGTGTCACGGTAACACGGTAATCAGACAGAGCGTGACTGAGGTATGTACCGTGTTACTTGGTAATCAGACAGTGTGTCACGGTAACACGGTAATCGGACAGAGCGTGTCTGAGTTCTGTACCGTGTTACTTGGTAATCAGACAGAGTGTGTCACGGTAACACGGTAATCAGCCAGAGCGTGATTGAGGTCTGTACCGTGTTACTTGGTAATCAGACAGAGTGTGTCACGGTAGCACGGTAATCGGACTGAGCGTGTCTGTGGTCTGTACCGTGTTACTTGGTAATCAGACAGAGTGTGTCACGGACCACGGTAACACGGTAATCAGACAGTGTGTCACGGTAACACGGTAATCGGACAGAGCGTGACTGAGGTCTGTACCGTGTTACTTGATAATCAGACAGTGTGTGTCACGGTAACACGGTAATCAGACATAACGTGGCTCTGCCCACCTAGCCAAGTCAATCAACACACATCCCTGTCTCAGTTCAGAGGACCCTGGTCACAGCGGTCCCTGGTCACAGCGGTCCCTGGTCAGAACGGTCCCTGGTCACAGCGGTCCCTGGTCACAGCGGTCCCTGGTCACAGCGGTCCCTGGTCACAGCGGTCCCTGGTCACAGCGGTCCCTGGTCACAACGGTCCCTGGCCACAGCAGACCCTGGTCACAACGGTCCCTGGCCACAGCGGTCCCTGGTCAGAACGGTCCCTGGTCAAAACGGTCCCTGGTCACAGCGGTCCCTGGTCACAGGGGACCCTGGTCACAGGGGACCCTGGTCACAGCGGTCCCTGGTCACAGCGGTCCCTGGTCACAACGGTCCCTGGTCACAACGGTCCCTGGTCACAGCGGTCCCTGGTCACAGCGGTCCCTGGTCACTGCGGTCCCTGGTCACAGGGGACCCTGGTCACAGCGGTCCCTGGTCACAGCGGTCCCTGGTCACAGCGTTCCCTGGTCACAGGGGACCCTGGTCACAGCGGACCCTGGTCACAGCGGACCCTGGTCACAGCAGTCTCTGGTCACAGTGGTCCTTGGTCACCAGCCGGCCAGCCAGCTGTCCCCGGGGTCCTGTTCATCTGCGCTGCTGTCCGTGTCCAGTCTGTGCTCGGCGAACCAATCCGGCTGTCTGCAGCGCGCCGGCAGCGTCTCCCGGCGGAACAGCTCCAGGAAGTGGTCGGACCACTGCAGCTTCCGCACGTCCACCAGCCCGCTGCGCAGCTGGACGGCCGGTGGCGGGTCGGGCACGCCGTGCCGCTCCAGAAGACTCTCGGCCGACTGCTGGCAGCAGCCCCGCAGCAGGAGGCGCTGCTCGGAGCGCAGCAGGTTGGCGGCGAGCGCGGCGGCCACCGGCTCCAGCTGCCGTCGAGCCCGCTCCACGTCCCGCCACAGCTGACCCAGGTCCCGCCGGCCAGAGAACAGGTCGATCTCGGCGCAGAAATAGAAAGGAAGGCGCCGGGCTCGGATCGCCTCCAATACGAAGTCCAGCAGCGCCACCATCGACTGCAGCATCTGCGGCCACGTCCACAGGCCGGGGTCGCGCGCCTCGCACTGCCACATCAGGGCAGTCTTCAGCAGGAGCTCTGCACGTCCGTACAGTGCTTCAGCATCGTCAGGCACGTACGCTGCACCTTGGTCATGGAGCGGATCACGGCGCTCTCCTGGCGCGAGAACGACAGCCGCCACGTGCCCTCGTTGTGTCCGCTGCCCGGCATCTTGGCCGTTACCAGGAAGGTGGGTGTGCTACACAGACGAGCCACGAGCTCTGCCCCCGGCCAGCCGGAGGGCCGCCGGCGCAACGCGAACTCGGAGGAGGGCCACGGAGGACACACGACGCAGGCCACCAGGTCGACGGCGGTGTCTCCCAGCTGGAGTGGCACCGCCGCCTTCTCAGAGTAGTCGATGCTGCTCTTGTAGGGCACGCCCACATCGGGGGCGTACACCAGGGCTGACTCCTGGAAACGCTGCATAAAGTGCTGCACGCGCCGACTGGAGAAGAGCCGCGGCCTCTTGTGGCTGCAGCCGGGCTGGAGGAGGTGATGAAGCCGCACGAAACCCGGGCACTCGGTCGGCTCCTGTTTGACCACCACTCCGCGCGGCACCGCGGCTGGCGCTGGCTCCGTTTCCCCCAGCACTTCCACCGGTCCCAGCTGGGACATGATGTCCACATCGGACCCGTGATTCTTCAGGTGCTTCTCGGTGCCTTTCCGAACGCTGCCTGATATGTGCGTCTCCTCCAGGGTCAGTGAGTTCAGATTTTGACAGACGCACTCGCCTCTCTCAAAGCAGTACAGGTATTGCATCACTCTGCAAGGTATTTTCCATTGGTCACTTGATACAAATCTGTTCAGTTTAGACGTTAACCGCTCTTTTACTTCGTGTGCAATATGGTTTTCCTGCGATGCGATACAAATTTGTTCTCTCCATCGGAAAATTCTACTGAGATAAGGAATACGATCCATGCCTGTCGAAGGCATTGTATACAAGTTTGGTAACGAGGCTATGCCTGCTTTAATTTCTTCAGCATCTCCCAGAACTGGTTCAGAATGCTCGAGACACTTTGGATCGGCGAGCATTTGGGTAGCATCGCCCACATTGTTTTCGTCATCGAGCATTTGCTGGCATATTTGTTTTGCCGTTCGATCGTCCTTTCGAAACGGTTCGGCGGTCCCCAGCGGGCTTCGTGCCAAGAACGCTTTGAAGCTGTCCTGAATCTGTTTGGTAATCGGAGGACTCTGTGCCCTGGGCAGTGAACAGTAGTTTTGGTTATCGGGTAGTTCGCGAGACGAAACGTTGCCTTGTGGACGACACCAACTCATGTCACAGTTATCCGGCACGTCAAACGGCCACCAGTTCACCAGAGATCACCGACATGCTCAGGGAAAACACCCTGGCCGGGGTGCCACTTCTATCCGCGATGCCAACACTCTATCTGCGACACCAACACTTCTTTCCGCGACACCAACACTTGTCTTCTACTCAACACGCCAACACTTTTCCGCGACAACACTATCCGCGACGCCAACGGTCACTACTTGCGACACAATAAGGGCAATAGTATCGAGGGCGGAGGATAGCCGCCGAATAAACTATATTCCATTGAATGTCTTAATTCACCGAGTAGCATCGTATATGCTACTGAATGAATGTACCTTAGATATAAACTTATGCATAACATAAGTTTATGTCTAACATAACACTGTTATGTCTAACACTACATAAAATATGTAGGTGGTCGTCAGAGCTGAAGTGCAGCACCTTTAACCGTCGCTAACATAAGAACCCGCAGACCCCGGCACAAGACACGTTCTCCGGCGCCCAGTGGTTCCTGGTGCGGTGTAGAGGTCCAAACCCGTCATGCGATAGACCCCGTTGTGTGGAGCTATTTCACTCATACAGACGCGAATCATGACCGATTCTCACTCATATTTTGCAAGTTTCTTTGTTCAATTGTATTTGGTGTATTTGGTACTCCACGCGTATAAACAAACTTTCAGTAACATGATCGAAGAGTTGTACGATGGAAAGCCGCATCTCTCCGTCTCCGCCGCGAGATAGTTTGTTTACACTTTACATATGGATCTTAGCCGGACTCCGTTTCATACTCAATGGCAACATATAAGATACTCAAAATCAATATACGCATGACCTACTGATAATTGTAATCAGTGGCGGTGTGGTTAATTTCCCTAGATATTTCTTCCAAGTTTTTCTAATCCTTTTTCACAAATATTTACATTGTTTTTCTTCTCAAAATGAAATTAGTTATAGTGGTAATTATCTTTCAATTAACATTTTATCGGAATGCAAACTCTGACCGTAAAACAAATATTGATAAGCACTAAGCAGCATTTGCCCATTCACCGGGTGGCGGTGCATAACAACAAAACTACTCTCAAAAGAAAGATCGTTGAATTTTCTCGACCATTTTCACCTAACCTAGCCGATTTCCTCGGCGTAAAGGGTGAAGGTTCACTGCACAAGACGTCGTTGACCGCTGCAATTCTGTCGCCATGCGGTTTCTCCGCGCGGAGGCGCCCCTCACATCATAGCGCAATCGCCAATCGGTAAGGTGCACTGGACTTCAAAGCTGGACATCCCTGTTCGAATCTTTCGGGTAAAGATTTTTCGGCAGCTATATCTATGCATAAACTAAGACGTTACCCTAACAACCTTGGCAAAGTAACAACAACACCAAGAAAATAACCTCAACAGAAAAACAGCGTCAGTTCTATCAATGCAATCTCTGAAAATCAGAACCTCTGACCCACTGGCACCGTCTGTCACCGTCTGGGACTGTCTGGCATCTGACACTGGCACCGTGCACCGTCTATAGGCTGGTGGTAATATTTAGCAGTTGAAACGACTTCGGTAAGTACTTTAACCCTCGCCCGTGCAGTGTCCGATCAGTACGTGATCGGACGCTGCACGGGGGAAAACGCTAGGGGGGGGGGGGGACAACCCCCTAGCGTTTCGCCCCTAATTGGGCTAGAGCTTCGATTCAAAAGCGAGCGTATTGCTTGTCACGAGATAAAGCCTTTGGTACCCGATTGTAAGGTCCTTGGTCATTAGGTGACCTCTGAGGTCATGTCAATGGCCCAAAGTTCAACCAAATTGTAAATGCGTATACATTTAATTTAATCGAGCTAGAATCGCGAATGAGCATATAATTATGCTAAATGGGTGCCAAATTTGAAATCAGCGTCACAAAATGTCCTATTAACTGCCAAATTCCAAAAAGGTCATGTCAGGTCATGTCAGGTCATTTGAGGTCAGTGACCTCGGTTGACCTGTTGGGGCGCATGACCCCAGTGGAACATATAATTATGTAAAATGGATCCCCTATTTGAAATCAGCGTCACAAAATGTCCTAGAAACTGCCAGAAGCCAAAAAAGTAATATTAGGTCATCGGAAGTCAGTGACCTCGGTTAACCTCTGAAAAGGTCAATCGAGGTCACAATCTCAATGGAAACCACAACTGTATTTGGAAACACCTGTGCATATGTTCCTGAACAACAAACACTATGAAAATGCACAAGTTACAAGAATCAATACTACGGGTCAGTTGCGCCTGGCATGATCTTGAAAAACAGGTAAAAGGTCACGGGTCATGTGACCTACAACTTAAAAATGTCAGAATATGTGTCACATTTTTCAACAGTAGGGTACTGAAAGTTTCATCGCAATCGGTTGATATTTACGCGAGTTATTCCCGAAAACCGAGGGGGTGGCATCACCCTCCCCCCTTTGCACTGGCGAGGGTTAAGGAAAAAGTTATGCGGTACCCAGTATTTGACATCGCCGGCACTCTTTGACCTTCTGAGGTCAAACGATTAACCTCAGCGATACATACTTTCAGGGTTCGAATACACTCATTGATACCAACATTTCCTATAAGTTTGAACACAATCGGACGGTAAACAACGAATACGCAATTGGACGGCTCTTAAATGGATATTAGCACCTTTCCAGGTGACCTGAGGCTAAACGGTGACCTGGATGGGTCAAGTCTTGCATTGTGTACCTTCGGTGGGTTAAAGAGAAGGCGATGGTAGTAGAATGGGATTTCTAAGTGATTTTGGGGGGAATATGTGGTACTCCGTCATTCTCCCATAGGCCATAATGGTAACTTATGTTGTGACCTGAGGTCAACCGGTGACAATAGCCGTTTTCACGAAGGATTTTGCGTTTCGGGTGATTGGGGCGTTTGGGGCGTTTGGGGCGTTTGGGGGCGTTTGGGGTGATTGGGGCTTTTAGGGTAAATGGGCCTATAGCTCGTAAGAACACGGCTTTTCCCGGTGATTTTTGGTATCAATCGAACTTTTATGAATTAATGTATATGTATATGCTCTTACAATTCAACATTTCCCGTTAGTTTGCTTTGAATATTCAAATTCTTGAGCGAATCTGGCAATTTTGGGTTGCGTTAGTTCCTTCTACAAAATATACCGAAAACGCCCCAAAAGAGGCTAACAAGTGTACTAGATAATCAGCTTTGATTAAATCAAATACGCAATTGACACTTAGTTAGGGCAAAATTGAAGATATTAATGACAAAGAAATATAATATTATGATGACAAATGCAATCAAATGTCAAAAGCATATAAACAGGCCTTAATTCATCGTCGCTCCGTCCCGCTGAGATCGTCCAATTTAGAGCGGTAACTTCGTTGGTTTCTGAAAACCGGAACAAGCCTTACTCATTTATTTAAGCAACGAATCACACCAAATGTTCTTGATTTGATCAATTGATTAATTGATGAATCTCATAAAAAGTTGAAAGAACCTCAGAAAAAGCACTTATAAACCCATGAAACATGCGGGCTTTCTGCAGCCACTGGTACTGCAAACTCAAAAATGGCTGCTCTAGATTGAACGGACGGCATGGCTGGGCGCAGACCATGGCTCTGCACATGCGCAACGTGACGTCAGGCGACCGGCTTGCTCGTCGCCATGGTGATGGGCCGGCTGGCGCCAGAGTCACATGGTCGCCATGGTTACCGGGCGGCGGCGCCTGCGTGGAGCCAGTGCAGAACCGGAGCCAGCATCCTCGTCATCTTAGAACAAATGATCAAAACGAAATCGCTAATTATCATTAATCCTTGCTATCAAAAAGGAATATGACTGAAAATATGAATGGACTAATTCATCTAGTTTTCATTGAAATAAGCTAGTATTCCTGAAAACCATGTCGTTGCAAAATATGACCATTTCTCGAACCCCGCACATCCGGGATTCGAGCAAGATGGAGTCTCACCAAAATGCCCCAAACCACCACAGCCACCTGGCATCACCAGAGGTAGTTTAACACGCGCCCTGGAGGGGGGGGGGGGGGCGAAATCCGCCCAACCTTCCGGTTTTTCGAGGATAGCGCAAACACGGCGACGCGCAGCGCCGCCGTTTTTTGTATGCCTGTTTAGAAATGAACTTCCCGCATTATGTAAAATTCTTGGCCACAGGTCATCTCAGGTCAGGTCACCAGACCAGGTCACGTGATGACCTCAACTCCAAAACGTTTGCAGTAGTACCACAGCCACAGTTTTACGCCGATCGGTTTCAATCTTGCAGGACTTCATAATGTCATAGATACCAACAATTTGTTAATCTCGGATTTCTAATATCGGTGACCTAAGGTCAGGTCAATTTTGCGACCGCCAACACGGTTTTATCAATAACTATCGACATAATGAAGATAGAGAAGAGAAAACGGTACCAATATGTTTGTCTCGTCGAGACACGTCTCCCAATATGCGACATGACCAACTTGGGTCACCACTTGACCTCGACCTAAGGTCAAATTTTTCAGTTGACTTAACCCGGTCACCATGAATATGATTCGAAGCGCCTTGACAAGAAGCACGCGATGGCGTAAACATTATTGCTTTATCTTCATTAGGTAAAGGGTTATTTGGGGAAAACAGTTTCGAAAACAAAATCACCTTTTTGACATTCGATGACCTCTGGAGCCTAAACTATTGACCTGAGCTCAAATCTGAGGACACCCATGTCGATTGCATTTTTCAATGACTTTCGATTGCTTTTTTCCGTTTGCTGATAACTATCATAGTTCCCGAGATATTTGGGGGTGTTCGAACCGAAGTCTTGAAAACTTGCAAATCTGACCCTTGATGACCTCTGGTGACCTCAATATTGACCTGAAAAAAATAACAAATACTTTCGAAAGAGCTTGTCTCGAGCTATCTAAAGTCGTGTCCCGCTTGTCGCTACGTTGCGTGGTTTTCGAGATCATAGGGGGGGCGAAATCCGCCCCCCCCCTCCAGGGCGTGTAATTATCAGAGGCCCTCCAGGGCGCGTGTTAAGATGAAATTGTTCATTTTAAGTAAACTATGGTGTTATCATTAAAATTGAATTTCCGGAAAAATGCATTAATTCATAAAGTTGCGATTGATATAAAAAAAAATCACCGGGAAAAGCCGTGTTCTTACGAGTTATAGACCCATTTACCCAAAACGCCCCAATCACCCCAATCGCTCCAATCGCCTCAAACGCCCCAAACGCCCCAAACGCCCCAAACGCAAAATCCTTCGTGAAAACGGCTATCGGGCGGTCAGATCACTCGTTGTGCACCGTCTATAGGCTGGTGTGAATATTTAGCCGTTGAAACGACTTCGATAAGTACTATAGGGAAAAAGTTATGCGGTACCCGAGATTTTACCTCGCGGGCACTCTTTGACCTCCCGAGGTCAAACGCTTGACCTCAGCGATAAATGTTTTCAGAGTTGGAATACACTCATAGACATCAACATTTCGTATAAGTTTGAACACATCTGTACCACTATGACCCCTTCAAAACTTCGCCATAAACAATCATGCGCCCTACACTCTGACGCACAGACGCCGGTCCGCTTGGTAGCAGTTGGCATCAGCGCCATCTACAATAGCTTGCAATGGGTTTGGGGACAGGTACTGGGTTTTACGCAAAAACAAATTCACATATTTGTCTCGATTTTTCGATATATTTCTCACACACATCTTAGACCGCGTTCGATACTAAAACTTCCTCTTAACTTCTCATATAAAACAAAATCTTGATTTTGTTTGTGACGTCACGACATTTGATGATTTGTGATGGCAATTTTCACGCATATGCGCATTTAAGTGGTTTTGCTAGTTACAATGAAGTAAGATGTCTATAGTTTGTTGTGAAAATCCTAGTTTATTGGAAAGATTCATGCCGGCAAATGTAATCAATTTAACCTAACCTTGTCTAAACTCACGCCACTAAATCTAGAGAAAAGAAGATCGCTGTTGCTTTTCGCTTTCATGTTTTTCCAGTTATATTTCAAAAATGTCAAAAGCGTTAGCAAGGCATATGTAAAGTACTCACCTCTCCATCTTCTTGCACCTGAACTCTGGAGACACAAATTCATCAGAAGTTTGCAAGAAATGTGCAACAGCCAACGCTCCAAGCTTGGGTAGGTTCTGGGAGGTTTCCTTTTCAAACTCAGGTTCTAAACCAGGGGCGTGGGAATTTTTTCAAGTTGGGGGTGAACTTTTTTTTGGCAGATCTGAGGCAAAAATGATAACTAAAAGGAGCGATACATTGTAGTCACCCGTATATAGTGAAGCTAATAGGTTTCCCTATTAAAAAGGTAGCTCATTTTGCCAAAAAATATCACTAGAAAATAACTGGCGGAGATCATGCAGACGGTGCGTATCGGTACTTGAGTTTAAAAAAAACGCACGGAACTGGAGCACGAGTTGGGTCTGAATTCGGAGCCAAAGTGCCGAACTTCCGAATATGAGCATTAGTGGTGCCAATCGGTTCAATCATTCTCGGAATTCCGAATTTGTCCGAAGACCGATTCGGTTTTCGGACGGACAATAAGCATATTTCTTTGGACATTTTCGGACATCCAATGCCCAAGGATGGCTTGTCAGGAAAATCACTTAGTTACTTTTTACTCAATAGGAGTGTGCCACAGGTAATACATTTCCATACCAAACACTTTTTCTGCTTTGGGACAAATTTTGGACAAACAATTATTTTCGGACAGTTTCGGACGGACAGCTGACCATGGTCTTGGACATCGGTCGGACATTGGACAAATATGTTCTGAAACTGACACCACTAATGAGCATACCGTCGGGGTCTTGTATGCTTAGCATTGGGTAAAACCAATCGTGTGCGAAGCACCGGTGGGATTTTTCGTCAACTTAGATGAATTTTAATTTGACCTTGCCTACATGGCCCGACCGGGCCGTACTATTCAGAAGCTTAGCACTTTGGCACTTTCACCCAATTGCAGTCGGGTCTCTGCCATTCGATAGGCCCATTAACCCTCGCCCTACGCGGGGGCCTGACAGCCGCCCACCTGATGTTTTCTTGAATAACTTTTTACACATGCGGTGCATCTTGCTGACATTTTTGGGTAGCTGAGTTTACAATAATTATACGTAAGCTGTAAAAATGTAATTTAAATTGATTAAGTCGTTTGAGAGATAATTATGTTTTGATGACGTCATGTTGTTTTGATGACAAAATGAGAAATATTGGAAAAATCGTAGAAAACAGAGTTGTAAAGCAAATTGCAAACGCAATTCACCAAAGATACAAAATAGCATTCTCTTTAAAATGGAATTCTTGGATTTTCAAAATTTTGGGTTTTTAACCCCTAAAATAAAAAAAAAACTGATTTTTTTGGGAAAAATCCCCACAAAATCAAAATTACCAAAGATATTAAAAACACCGGAACATATGTGAGAGAACTGAGTATGGATAATACCCATACCAAATTTCAAAGCAATATCTTCATTTTTGACTGTGTGATGGCTCCCTAAGTGTAAGAAACTGATGACGTCATTAAAAAAAAATGACAAGATACGAACAAATAATAACATTTTCTGTACTTATGAGCCAAAACTGGTCTAGTAACATGCCTTTTTATTTACATTTATCAGTTTCTAATTTTGAGGATTTCTGAAGAGCAAAATCGCTGTTCTGGACGTGGTAAATCCGAGGTCATTCACTTGACCTGGAAGGTCACCCGTTGACCTGAAACCTTAATATCGCATACTGTTAGATTCCTCTCATACCAGGCAACATGCTGGTTCTTACTGCATTGTTCTAAGTTGCTTGGTTTGGAAGTTAACAGGGGGGGGGCAGTCAGGCGAAGGCAAAAAAAGTTCCCGTTTAGCCTTCCCGTAGGGCGAAGGCAAAAAATGTTCCCGTAGGGCGAGAGTTAAATTTATTTATTTATTTGATTTATTCATGCATATTACCAACGGGCTCAGACACCCACTGACAGGCGAAGTTGTCAGGAAAAAATAAATATTGTATTTTTGGTATGTTGCCTTCTGACATTCAACTTTCTCTGCTCGCAAATGGCCCGAGGGCCCCCTCAGACCTTGCAAGGGCCCTCGCATACCAACCGAGAGCTTTCTCAGACCAGACTAGGTCAGTTTCAGGACTGGGAAGGCCATTTCAGACTGGATCTGCCCTCTCAAGACTGGAAAGGGCCCTCTCAAACCGATATAGGGCCCTCAGAAGCCTAGTAGGGACCCCTCAGACTGGCTTAGGGCCCTCTGAGGCTTGGTAAGGGCCCTCTCAAACCAGCGAAGAGCCCTTTTAACCCGCGCGGCGCTGGGGTCTCCAGCCGATTGCGCGGCGCTGGGGGGTAAATTTTACCCCCCCCCCCCCCCGTATCTTCCGAACCAATAACTGCAGCGTAGCGCGCAAGGCGGCGATCGAAGGCTCTCAGTGAGAAGAATCTAACACATACCCTAAATTCTTTAAATAAGGTCACATATCAAGGGCCCATATAGCAAGGGCCCACTCAGACCTGAAAAGGACCCTCTCAAACCGGCGTAGGACCCTCTCAAGCCCAGCAAAGGCCCACTCAGACCCTTTCAGACTTACGTAGAGCCCCAATGGCCTGTCAAGGGCCCTCTAAAGCGGGCGTATGGTCCTTTCAAGCCTGGTAAGCGCCCTCTCAGACCGATCCTAATGAAGGACTGTCAGTAGTTTTGCACGTAACGAGAATTAAGTCACTATGCATATACGGATGAACGCAAGTGCGGACCATCATTGCGTATATTAGACTTCGAGCTGATACAAAGGCGCCTGTTCTCACATTGCAATCACCTCCGGAGATGGAGTGTGGGGGGGGGGGGCAAAGCTGAAACACACTCCGATCGCCGTCTTTGTTCCACAAAACACATGCAAATTTCCGTCGGCAATGCCGTTGATCTAATTCAAAATTAAAAGATCCTGTAAAAAGTGGGCGGATTGCCGCCACCTAGCTCCAAAGTTGGGGGGGGCGTCGCCCCCCCCCCCCCCCCCCCAGGTTCAAAGTTGCGGGGGCGAGTTGCACCCACTGCCCTATGGCTCCCACGTCCCTGTTCTAAACTATTGCGTTTCGGAACCTTTGACATCTTTAGACCTTGCAAGTATCAAATCTCAACTCACTAACCATCAAACATTGATTGAATAAAAACAGTTCGAACCAAATCACCATATGTCGCTCTGGTCGGGATTCCTACAACTCCATTGGAGTTGATTTTTTTTTTGCAACTGCGCTGCACGCTCTGGCTGTTATTTATTAAAACAGCTCAGGTTCTGGACTATTAAGCTTAGGTATAACTGTTGGTATTTTTAGACCCAAAAGGTACGATAAGCTACAACTCTAAAAAAAATAACTGCGGAAGACATAGACTTTTCAAAACGAATCACTACTGAGACGCTCCGATTCAGTTTCGCGCATGCATTAACTCTCGAACGCATTTACCAATATACAAAATGTTTTACCGCCGCGCAGAAGATGTCGCGTCAGCGTCATTTCCGGATACGAATTTCACTAGTGTCATGACATCACAACTACAATGACATAAGCTTAATTGTTTTAGTTTTTAATCATTTTTTAGTTCATTTCATATTTTTTATAATAAAAAATGTTTACAGTATGGGATTTATGAACCAAACACAATTGATACCTTACAAAATTGTCCCCAACCCCATTGTGGTGTCCCATTACAAGTTTGCAATTACAAACATTTCCTCACTTCCTTCAACCTTTGAGAAATATAACATGTGCAATTGCAAACATATTTACAAACAATATCTTTGTAAACTAGTTTGCAAATAGTAAATTGAGGCGTACTGCCCTTGTGTGAGAGAAAAAAACTGAAGATGTGATTTACTGATGTAGTTTTGTGAAATCTAAATTACAGACATGTGCAAAAACTATTTGTAATTGCAAATACATTCTTTGCAATTATACACTTTTTTTGCTTTGTGAAATTGGCCTCAGTTTGTTACTGTGTCTGCCACTGTTCTGATCAGTTTATGTCAGTAAGATTGATGATGTTCTGCTCAGTTTGTGTCAATAGTCGTTTTCACGAAGGATTATTGCGCTGAAAAGATTCTGGAAATTTTTGAGAAGTTTTGGTATAGAAGTCTTAGTATATTATGCATTGCAAGAAATAAATTATTGATTTAGGCGATATTATCACTATTCAATAGCGCTGGCGGATCCAGCCTCTCAATATGGGGGGGGGGGGCTAATTTCACTGGGCCCCAGGGGCCTTCATATGACCTAAAAGGTACCCCCATTTTTTCCCTTTGCGGACTTGGGTTATTTTGTTTTCGCTATGCTATTCTTACATGTAAGGTCGTGTCAATTAAGTGCACAAATATAATTGATGGATATTTGCCTCGAAATATCTCACATTTTGTCATTTTACATGTTATTTTATATACAAATTAGTTATTCGCTAAATACTTTTTCACTGAATGAAGCTAGAAGGGCACGGTACACGTCATTTTGTTGTTATGATCAAGACGCGTTGAATGCTGTGCTGCATGACTTCTTTCTGACATTTGATAACCTTGACCTAAGGTCAAGGTCACGGCGCAATGTCACCATTCCAAATTTGACCTACACGGCGATGTTATATATCCTTGAACTTGTCTTGAAGATAGGCATTCATTGATATTAAAATAATTGCGCGATCGTTGATGATTATAAAGCAAACTGAGACATTTTCGGGCTTTCTTTACACCGATAAAGAAGTTATGAAGTTGCTATTGGACATTCAAATTAAAATGAATGTAAATGTTGCCATTGACGATCAGGTGTTATTTAAGTGCAATCGAATTCTTCGCAACCAAACAAGTTTTAAGATATATAGCATCGCCACATAGGCCACAATTGGAAATATAACCTTGAACCCTGACATGGACCTTAGGTGAAAGTCACCAAATGTTAGGAATAGGTCATATTGCATATCATTCAACGCGTCTTGACGAAAATACAAAATGATGAACATTTTACCTTTTTATCTTTATTCAGTCAAAAGTTACTGGAGAATAAGATCTTTCACAAAAAAAACATAGAATGACCAAATTTAGCATATTTTAAGACAAATAACCATCATTTTTTGTTTGAACGACACTTCTTTACACTTAACAATAATAAAGGCAAAATAAGAAATACATTTTGCTAAGGTATCCACACAAAAAAAATAATCGAGAAAAACAAATATATATACATACTATCTTTGAAATTTAAGGTCAAGGTGATTAAATGCCAGAAAGAGCTCATGCTGCAGAGAATTCAACTCGTGTGGATGAGAACAGCAAAATGACGTTTACCGTACCATTCTAGTTTTGTTCAGTCAAAAGTTATTAGCGAATAACATTTTTTTTATAAAAAATATAAAATATCATGTAAAATGACAAAATTTGAGATATTTGCAGGCAAATGTTTTTTTCTTGTTCACTTAATTGACACGTCCTTACACGTAAGAATAGCATAGCGAAAAATGATAAACACGTTTGAGAAAAAGTATCCAAAAAAGTTGTAAAATTTCGATAACGTACTAAAGTTGGACATTTTCGAGAAAAAAAAATCAACATTACCATGTTATAAAACAGCTCATTGCAATTATAATGACATATAATGCATCTATATTGCTTCATAAACTCCCCGTCATATGGGCTGACAAAGACTGGCCTGCACCATGACCTTATAAAAATGCCCGAGGAAATATCTCCTGAACCACTGCTTGCATTGCAATACAACTTGCACAGCTCACTGTAGCGCCCCAGGTTAGCCCTTACACCAATTTTGGCCATAATCGGTGACATGACAGTGTCATTTTGCACTTTGTTTTTGTCGATTTGTCGTGGAATGCCCCCGCTACAAAAAGAAGAACATTGGGATTTTTAACTGAACCTAATTACCCTACTTAACCCTCGCCCGGGTAGGGCAAAATCACTACGTGTTCGGGTAGGAGGGGGTTTGGTACGAACTCCTCCTCCCTTAGCGTTTCGCCCCCAATTGAGCTAGAGCTACGATTCAAAGACGAGCGTGTTGCTTGTGACGAGAGGAAGCCGACGATATCCGATTTTAAGGTGTTGGGTCATTAGGTGACCTCTGAGGTCATGTCAATGACCATAAGGTCATCAAAATTGTAAATGCATATAAATATAATTTTATCGAGCTAGAATCGTGAATGAGCATATCATAATGCTTAATGGGTGCCAAATTCGTAATCAGCGTCACAAAATGTCCTAAATATTGCCAAATTCCAAAAAAGGTCATGTCAGGTCATCTGAGGTCAGTGACCTCGGTTGACCTGTAGAAGCGCATGACCCCAGTGGAACATACAATTATTTAAAATGGATCCCAAATTTGAAATCAGCATCACAAAATGTCCTAGAAACCGCCAGAAGTCCAAGAAGTCATCTGAGGTCATCGGAGGTCAATGACCTCAGTTGACCTCTGAAAAGGTCAATCGAGGTCACAATCTCAGTGGAAACCACAACTGTCACCTGGAAACACCTGTGCATATGCTCCTGAACAACAAACACTCGGAAACTGCACAAGTTACAAGCATCGATTCTGCGGGACGCCAGTTGCGCGTGGCATGACCTTGAGAAACAGGTCATAGGTCACAGGTCATGTTGGTTAGAAATTCAGAACTTGCAGAGCATGTATAACATTTTTTTTTTTCAAAAGTAGGGTACTGAAAGTTTCATTGCAATCGGTTGGAAATTACGCGAGTTATTCCAGAAAAACCAGGAGGGGTGGCATCTACCCCCCCCCCCCTACCCGGGCGAGGGTTAATACTAGTAGACATATTCCACACAATATAGTTACCTATGTAGGGAAATTTAATCACGCGCTCCTCTGCCACCCAGCAGGTAGCAGGAGACCAAAGGCTGCGACGCTGCGTGTAAAATTATAACTTACTTTGGTTGTGAATCACTCCGAAATAGCGTTAGACGCGCCAGTTTCCCTATCCCTACTGCTACCAAAATGCTAGCAAATAGAGGAAACACGAATGGGGCAAAACAATATATTTATTTTGCAAGAAGTTTTTTTTTTCGCAGGCAGTACCCATTTCCATCGCCAGTTTCAGCGGATTTTGGGATGGGGCTAAATTTTTTTGCCGCCCCTGTCGAGCTTGGAATGGGGGGAGGGGCTTTGCCCCTGCTGCCCCCTTTAGATCCGCCAGTGATTCCATGCAACATAGGTACCTATACAAGGAAATTCACTCACGCGCTCCTCTGCCATCCAGCAGGCACCAGGAGCTAAAGGCTGCAACGCGCGCTGCGTGTAAAATTATAACTTACGTTGGTTGTGAATCACTCCAAAATAGCGTCAGACGCGCCACTTTCCCTATCCTTACTCTACCAAAATTCTACCAAATAGAGGAAACACGAACGAGGCAAAAACAGGATTTATTTCTTTCGCAAGAAGTTATTTTTTCGCAGGCAGTACCCATTTTCATCGCCAGTTTCAGCGAATTTTGAGGGGGGCTAATTTCTATTACCGTCCCTGTTGAGCTTGTTGGGATGGGGGGAGCTTTTGTCCCTGCCGCCCCCCCCCCCCTGGAACCGCCAGTGTTCAATAGTTATAGAAACATGTATTGAGCGCATAACAAGTTTATGATACAAAATTGGTCGTTTTTAAAGAACATTTACGTCTAGATTCCATTCGTTCAGTTTAGCATACCGTCATACTAGCTACTAAATCTGGCAGCGTCATTTATCACAGGTCTGTCTGCGCATGTGCAATGGTGTGTCAGCATCGATTCGCCGCCGCTTCCAACCCGTGTGCCGCACGCATATGGGCAAGGCCAAGCCGCACAGGCCGGCAGCCGGATTGGGCCGGATTGTGCGAGTCCATTGCGGCCAATAGCGTCACGCGCCACAGCACGTTGCTGAACGTTCTGAAGTTTTGCCAAGTTTCAGTCGGTGGAGATCTGGCATCACAACTAACCTATCGATGCTTATCTAGCTAATTACCACCACACCGCAATTTTTTCAACATATTATATTCTTACAAACATATTACAACATTCTGAGGGACATTTCAAGCCAAAAATCGCATGTAAAAGTTGTGTAGTTAAGGAATGGATCGTCGAACTACCAAAACTTGTTACTTACTACCAAAACTTGTTAAAACTTTTCAGAAGTTATTCAGAACCTTTCAGCACAACAATCGTTCATGAAAACGGCGACTGTGACTGGCTCTGGAATTAAAAGTTATCTGTTCATTTTGGAAGCAAGAGGCGAAATGTTCCGGAATACATACGGCTCTCAACCGTAGAGCCTAGAAGTAACTGGTTTTAATCCCGTAACAGTTCGTCGCATTTTTTCTCTCATCCCTATGCATAGCTTAAGCTGAAAACCACATCCTGATCTAATCAACACCTTTCACTCTCTTTGTAAGAAAGCTATTTAAATCCAATTATCGAACTGCCGACTGAGCGAAAATATATCTAGCCACAAGGAACTGATATGACGATTATTCAGAGGGCGACATGTCACGTATGAAGTCTGTCTTAAAAGTATCGCACATCTCACCAGGTGGCAACACTGTCGCACTCGGAATGGTTTGAGAGTCCCTGATTGGGGGTGGGGATGGGTCACCCAGTGTAGGAGCGTCAGCTATGGCGACGCCTGACCGCTGCACTAGGTTATTCTAGTATACTATAGTACGTACTCGAATTTGAAAGAAAATAATGCCTGTCATTAGACAATTGTTCCGAAGTTCTGTAACTATTCTGATAGTTGATCTGATTCTGATAACTGCCTCTCATGAGTAGCCAAAATGGTAAATGAGTTGTCGAGCATCCACTTATAACCAACACAGTTTGCAAACGAGTGCTTCCGAACAGATGAATATTGAATGAATGCATGAATGTTGCTTGTTTTGGGCGATTCCAGAATTAAAAGTACAAGCGCAAACTGTGACGTTGTCGATGCGACTACTTTTTGCTCCATAGTTATTGGAAAACGGCAGGGGCTCCGCCACGCCTTTGACATGGGGGTATACGAGTTCCAGGGAAGCCAAGTGTGGTCATGGTCACAACCAGGGGAGTATTTCGAAATCCGTCAAGGGGGAACTAAGCTCTCAAGAGAGCACCATATCCCCATACAGGGGGGGGAGAGTACAAATAATGAGAACAGCTGAACATTTATTTCTAGCAATCTTGTTGGTCAGAACAAAAAGGGGGGGGGGGATAATCCCCGCTGGCTAAAAAATGGGGGAAACGTCCCCCGTCCCCTGTGACGGAGCCCCTGGAAAACGCTTATGATTAGCAACCCATATAGGTATCAGCCTCCGTCCCCACCTACTTTCGGAAGGTGGTTTCACCTATGCGTTTGGATGAATCAGAATAGTTACAGAACTTCGGAACAATTGTCTAATGACAGGCATGATTTTCTTTCAAATTTGAGTACGTACTATAGTATACTAGAATAATTTGTTTATGCATGCATATATGACGATATCAAAGCTTCCGTCAAATGTCAAATTTTCTCCCGGAGAGAACTCCGTGTGCATTGAGTCGCCCCATACGTCGCGCGCTGCCCGCAATGTGCTATATTGGGTATACAAAATGTCCATAACTCGGCTCTCATAACTCGCTGCCTCTCATATCTAAATGTTTTTTTGTGTTATATCCTTTCCACTTATATGTTCATGTATCAAGATATTCAGAATGTTAGCGAACACCGGAAAATTTTACCGGTCAACCTTTGTTTGACATCGTGACTTTGATACGTTTCTTATATGCATCAATTGATGAATTAAAAAAGTAAAAGTTGAAAAATAAATGGTGTAGTAAATCATTATAAGACGGTTCCGAGATGCCGTAACCATTCAGAGCCATTGGAATATCAGACGCCGTAAGCATTGATAATTATCCGCATATCATCATATCCGGCTGAGATGCGGGCACCCAAACTTAAGCGTTTTCAGATCATCTGCACAGACAAGAATGCCGCATCGACATCATACTTTGCGCTTACACCGGAAGTTCCTGAATCGCTAAAAACGAGTATCATCCATGTTTTCCATTTATTTGAAGCATTTTTTCTCTAAAAATGAGGTGGTTTTAAGTGGGTGCTCGACAACTTGAAATTTACCAATTTTGCCACACGTGGGAGGCAATTATGGCTTGGTGCGCTGGCATGCCAACGCAGGCCGGTACGATGCAGCGGGAAAAAGAAGAGGATACGACAGAATCCTGGGCTACCCGATATCCGCCTCCTGTCACTCAAATGGTACGGCGGGAGGATGTTCTGCTGATAAAACATTACGGTCCCCGGCTCTGTTCAGAGCATGACAATGTGAAACTACTGGCGTAAAATTACTCACTTCGTGCAACACAAACTGGGCATCAGGACGTTAGATGTGTTTTACAAGAATGGTTGCATTTTTTTTTATAAAAAGGGGAAAATATCTTACGTTATTTTGATGATGTTTCTCAAGCTGACTCTGGAATTGTGTTAACTGTACATTTAACGTATATTCTCTAAAACTCTAAGGAAAACTTTTGTTTCAGATTGAGTTACATAATGTATCTCTGACCGCTAAGTAAAACAAACTGACGGTGTGATTAACTGACGAAGTAAATGTGCAACGATAACGATTTATTATTAGCTGTCTGTTCGTACACGACGAACTTTGATGCACATCCTGAGGTCTAACACATAACATACACTCACAAAAAAACACCCACGCATGGTGTCGACACCCCTAAACCGTGTGATGCCCACACAACCTAAACTACGTCGCCTGGAAGGTGTTTTGTTTAGCACTCAGGGAGGCAGTGGCGGATCCAGGGGGGGGGGCGTAGGGGCTTCAGGCTGAAGCCCCCTGCCTTAAAAAAACGGCGCCCTCGGGCACCGCAACGCCGTTCTTGCAAAGGATTCAGCGTCGGTCACCGATTTGTACGCGATTTGGTCCTAAGGACTAACGTCAAAACGAACCTCCTACTTTAAAAGATCAGATCCATTTTGACCTTACTGGTCTCCTTTAAGATCAAATTCAAGGTCAAACGACGGGGAACGCTGTAGCACCCAAAGTTACCGTCCGATCGCGACACATTTGTCTCAAACGATTCCTTGTGCCCAGTTCCAAGATGACAAGAATGTTCAGAGTTGTGCCCCGTGACCTTCAAGGTCAAGCCCCATGACCTTTAATGTCAAATTAAGGGTCAAAGGACGTTTTTTCCCGTCCTTTCCATTTTCAGAATGACAAGCATTCTTAGAGTTGTGCCCTGTGACCTTCAAGTTAGCGCCCAAAGTTGGGCGCTACAGCGTTCCTCGTCCTTTGACCTTGAAGGTCACGTGGGAACAAATTTACTCTAAGAATGCTTGTCATCCTGGAAATGGGCACGGGGCATCGTTTGAGACCATTTGCGTTGCAATCGGACGCAAACTTTGGTTGATACAGCGTTCCCCGTCCTTTGACATTTAATTTGACCTTGAAGGAGACCCGTAAGGTCAAAATGGATCTCATTCTATTTATTTTATTTATTTATTTAACATCATCGCCGACGGGGTGAACCATTTATGGGCGAAGACACACAGATAAAACCATAAACATTCACATACTTAAAAGATCCCTGACCCATAACCATCTATATCTATAATAATTAAAAAGATCAACTAAAAGATCCTCTATAATACAAAAGCGATGGTTAAAAGCTGTTAAATGACACAAATGGATTTAAAATATAAGAATAAAATACGAAATAAGAAATATGTGATGAAATAGTGAATATAAAATAGCAAAAATGAAGACAAAGGTGAAAATGAAAACGAATATAAAATTAAATCGAAATAAAATGTAACAATAGCAAAAAAAAAAAAAAACACAGCAATACCTATCACATTTTGACACCGGTGACAAATAAAACGTACATAACGCGTATTAGTGGTGCCAATCGGTACAATCATTTTCGGAATTCCGAATTTGTCCGAAGACCGATTCGGTTTTCGGACGGACATAAACATATTTCTTTGGACATTTTCGGACATCCAATTCCCAAGGATGGTTTGTGGCGAAAATCACTAGTTACTTTTTATTAAAGAAGTAAGTGTATCACAGATAATTCATTTCCATATCAAACACTTTTTCTGCTTTCGGACAAATTTCGGACAAACAATGATTTTCGGACAGTTTCGGACGGACAGCTGACCACGGTCTTAGACATCGGTCGGACATTGGACAAATATTTTCTGAAACTGGCACCACTATCGCGTATAGTCTACCTACTTACAATGAAACGACATATGACCTTACTTTGCCACGAAATGATGAGAGAGAGTCTGAGAACAGGACCACTGTGGAACATTTATCTACGAGCTTATTAGCCAGTCTGGGCAGTCTCACAGAAATGCCTTCTCTCACAGTTGACACCCTGTCATATGGAATGCTGAACAGAGTTCGAGATTGTTGTCTTGTGGCGCGGCAGGGTACATTGAGTGAGAATGACTGTAATATAAATGATGAACGGATTTTGCCGGTGAAAACGTTACGCAAAAACATGATATCGTATTGAGTTCTTCGCGCAGATACAGACACTGGGCTAAAATGCTTCAGTAAGTCACAATACAAAAGCGACGACGATTGAGAGCGCACCTGAGCGTTGAGCCACATTAAAAACTTATGCTCTATGCTTTCCAATCGAATGACATGGGAGAAGCGGAGCCTCCCCAAATCACGCTACAGTACTCCAAGTTGGAGCAAACGTGTGCGCAGTACGAAGCGATGACGGATCGATCATTGAAATATCCTCTGGGGCTGGCTTTTTGGAATGATCGAATGAGTACACCGAGAGCTCTGTTTGCTTTTTTCACTGAACTATCTGGTCCGAATTTAAGTTTTGTATCAAGTATAACTCCGAGGTCCTGATTTGGTCAACGTGCTCTAGTTCAGTCCTATCGATGTAATAAGTTGTTTCTAATGGCTTTGTTCTCAATGACATTCGGAAAGACTTACATTTTGAAGGGCTTGGACGTCGGAGTTACTTGAAATTTTCTTGTATAATTTTGCGTCATCCGCGAACAGCAGAACCCCAGAGGACATCCCAATAGGAAGATCGTTGACGTACATCGCAAACAGTAAAGCGGAGATTATACCTCTCTCGGGTGCACCCGAGGTTACCGGGCTCTACGCCGAGCACTGCCCGTTTACAACTACGCGTTGTTGCCTGTTTTCAAGATATGAAGTAAACCATAAAAATGCACAATCTGAAATGTTGTATGAATATTTGAGTTTGTGGAGCAGGAGAGCATGATTAACGCTTCGAAAAGCTGACGAAAAATCAGTGTAAGTGCAATCTGTTTGAATACGTTCCTCAATGGATTCCCAGGCAGTGCTCAGCAGTGATGCTAGGTTGGTCGCACAGGAGCGGCCGGGTATAAAACCATGTTGCGCCGCTGACATGACAGGATCCACGTGACGCAGCAGGCTCAAATATACAACTCTCTCCAGTACCTTTCCGAACAGAGGAATCAACGACACGGACCTGTAACAGCTCGGGTCCTTGACGCTACCCTTCTTAAAAATCCGCACAACATTTGCACGCTTCCAAGTTTCCGGGAATATTACTTGCCGGAGCGACATCGAGCATATTTTGGTCAGTGGTACAGCGAGTACATCTCGGCATTCACGGATAATCCTCGCACTTATCCCGTCGGGACCACACGCTTTGTGTTCCGGTATGCTATCGAGTATCGCTCGGACAGTGTCGATGTCACAGTACATATTGGTCAGCTGCGGCACATCGTATACTGGGGCAGCGGGAAACTCCGCGATAAGAGTGTCGGAGAATTTGGACGAGAATGCGGCATGCAAAGCGTTACACTTTTCCCTGTCGTCAGTGATATCGACACCTTCTACCTTGAGCATTAACAGGCGCTTGTTCCCACTCTTAGTATTCTTTAAGAAAGACCAGAATCGTTTCGGGTTGCTTTTAAAATCATGTGTTAGCCCGACAAGATATTCACTATATTTGGTGTTAGCCGTAGTTTTAAAATCGCTCCTCCTATCGCGGAAGTCTGCCTCAGTCTCCTCATACCTATTTCTTTTCATTCTTCGAAACGAACACTCCTTCTGTCTTAACAGAGTGCGTAGCTCTCTGTCGAACCAAGGCGGGAGATTGGGAAAACAGGAGAAAACAGGTTCTGGGAAACAGGAGGTTCGATTTTATCTTCAGACCAAATGTCTTAAAAATCGGTGACCGACGCTGGAAACGTTTTATAATCCCCTTGGATTGGCGCGACCCAATACGAACGACTCAACTGTCGTAACACAATATTTTGCTCCTTGTTTATCCACGTATGCAACTTAGTTTCCCGATGCTGCGACAATATATTTTGATTGCTTCTCCAGGTTACATGTAGTTAGCCCGGAGAAAACAAAAATCATGTGAATCTTGTGAATCATGTGAACCTACGTATACGTAGATCTGCAGTCGGACCTACGTATACCAGACTTCCATGCCACCAGCCTTTCAAAAGGGTCCCGCGCTCCGCTGGAGTATTCAGCTGAACTTGTGGGGGGAGCATATTCTGCCACCTGGTTATCTTCCGAACCAATAACCGCAGCGAGACGCGCAAGGGAGCAATCGAAAGCTATCAATGAGACGCACGTAAAACATACGTGAAATGTCCAAAATCAGGTCACATGTCAGGTCACGGTCAGGTGAAATGTCAAAATCGAGGTATTTGGGTTGATTTGCTATACTTTCCACTTAACCCGCGCGGCGCTGGGGTCTCCAGCCGAACGCGCGGCGCGGGGGGGTAAATTTTACCCCCCCGTATCTTCCGAACCAATAACCGCAGCGAGACGCGCAATGCGGCGATCGCAAGCTCTCAACGAAAAGAATCGAATGCATACTCGAAATTCTTAAAATAAGGTCACATGTCAGGTCACGGTCAGGTCAAATGTAAAATGTAAGTATTTGAGCTTTTGGGGCTATACTTTCCATCCAAAGCCTTATATTGCAACTAATATCTCACAAAATGCTCCAGAGTGTAAAATGCATCTCCCGCATAAGTAAAAGTGAAATTGTAAGCAAAGGTCAAGGTCAAGGTCAGGTCACACAAGGTCACAGGTCTACGAAAGCCATGCGACACATGTTGTATGGGTTATTTTACACGTATAATTCGATAGAAGAAGCCATTTTCACAGCCTGACACCATATAATCGTCCTCAGGTCAAGGTCAGGTCACAATAAGGTCAAAATTTGAAATTGATTAATCTAAATAAACATTGCATGTTTCTAGACTAGTTTTGTCTTCGAAATACAGTGGTGGCATTTATTTGTCTGTATCTGGTCAGTAAAAGCCAAAAAATGCAATTAAAAAAAATGACGTCATGAGTTACTTGTTCTTAGAGAGCCATAATAAGTCAGTCAAAAATAAAGAAATTGCTTTGAAATTTGGTTTGAACATCGTTCATACTCGGTTCTCTAATATATCTTCCGTTTTTTTTTTAAATCGTCAAACAAAAACTTTTGTGGAAATTCTTCCCCAAAAATCAGTTTTTTTTTGCAATTTTGAGGGTCAAAAACCCAAAATTTTGCAAATCTGAGATAGCCATGTCAAAGACAATGTTATTTCCCTTCTTTTGACGCCTTGTATTTGCAATTTGCAGTAACACGCTATTTTCTACGATTTTTCAAACATTTCACGTTTTTTTCACCAAAAATGACATGGCATGACGTCACTAAAACGTCATTATCTGCCACAAATTTTCACGAATTAAAAAAAAAATGGCGGAAGACGTAGAACTGATGCACCATAAGCTACCGTAAATTTCACTTTGATATCTGTCATAGTTGTCAAGTTATGGAGAAAATCCGGGAGGGGGGGGATGAAATTTACCCCCCCCCCCCAGCGCCGCGCGGGTTAACCCTCGCCCTACGGGAGCTTTTTCACCTTCGCCCTACGGGGGGAGCTGACAGGCCCCCTGTTAACTTCCAAACCTAGCAACTTAGAGCAATGCGGTAAGAACCAGCATGTTGCCTGTGATGCGAGGATTCTAACAGTATGTTATTTTTAGGTTTCCGTTCAACGGGTGACCTTTCAAGTCAAGTGAATGACCTCGGATCGACCACGTCCAGAACAGCGATTTTGCTGTCAGAAAACCTCAAAATTAGAAATTGATAAATGTAAATAAAAAGGCATGTTCCTAGAGCAGTTTTGTCTCAGAAATACAGAAAAGGTATTTATTTGTTCGTATCTTGTCAAAAAAAAGTCAAAAAAGTTATTAAAAAAATGACGTCATGAATTTCTTACACTTAGGGAGCCATCACCCATTCAAAAATAGAGATATTGCTTTGCAATTTGCTTTGAGTATTGTCTATACTCAGTCCTCTCACATGTATTCCGGTTTTTCTAACATCTTTGCAAAATTTGATTTTCCATATAATGGCCCTTAGGCGAAGTTCAGGTCAAGGTCAGGTTGCTTAAGGTCAAAATTTGAAATTGATTAATATAAATACAAAAGTCATGTTTCTTGACCAGTTTTGTCTCATAAATACAGTGGTGGCATTTAATTTCCTGTATCTGGTAATTAAAAGCCATACAATGCAATTTCAACCAATTACGTCATGTGTTAATCATACTTGGGAGCCATAAGTCAGTCAAAAAATAAAGATTTTACTTTGAAATTTGGTGTGGGTATCGTTCATACTTTGTTATCCAATATATATTTCGTGTTTTTAATATCTTTGAAAACTTAGATTTTGTGGGATTTTTCCTAAACAAATACTTTTTTGTCAAAAACTAACAAAAATGCAAATCCGAGATAGCCATTTAGAAGAAAATGCCATTTTCCTTCATTCATTTTACTTTTATGCAATTTTCTTTACAACTCGATTTTCTACGGTTTTTCAAACATTTATCGTTTTTCCACCAAATATGGCATGACCTGACGTCACTAAAACGTCATTATCTCCCAAAATATTTCACTAATTTGAATGTCATCAGTTGAGCCAACTACGAGGAGGTGATCTAAAAATTAATCAATCAAAAATTAGGTCGGTACGTCATCAAAATGGGCGGAGAATCCCCCTATAAGGAGATCCGATCTAAAAATTGATTGTTTTCCTGACATTTACACTTTCAAACACCACATCACCCCTCAGCAAATGTCCATCGCCCCGGGATTTGTTTTCGGTTGAAACTGCATGAATTGCGCCATCATATTTTCTTGTACTTGTATTATTAGATCCCTACTTTGGCAGATATGGTCAAAGTAAGGGTCGGCGATCTCAATTTCGGCACTCACAGCAGCCTCAGCGATCTAAATTTTGATTCGCCTCCTGACTTCACGATCTAAAATTGGATTAGCCGGCTGACGACCGATCTAAACATTTATTTCACGCTGTGGTCGTTGCGTCGCGGAATCAATATTTAGATCGTCATTTACGGTGGAATAAGGGCAATTTCCGAATCTGGTCACATTTATTATTCCGATATATTGATGCACAACATGTTCTCCAACACTTTTTAACATCCGAGTATGCGTATGTTGCTCCGAATTGGCCTAATGCCATAGGCCTCACCGTTTGATACTGCATCTATGCCTAAATATGGACATAACCAAATCTAAAAATTGATTGATCTATTTTGTATCGCCTCTCTGTAGTTTTCCCAACTAACATGGTGAGAGAAGACGTAAAATTGATGTAACATAAGGTACGGAACGTTTCACGTCCATATCTATCATAGTTTTCAAGATATTGAGGAAATCCTGGAGGGGCAGATTCTGTCCCCCCCCCCCTCTCCCCGGGGTGCGGGTTAAGGAAAAGGCATATTTGACCCGTTTAATTGACATATTGGATTGGCGCCCCTCTGGACCATGCCGCCCCTGTCACCGAGGAAATATGCCGCCCTCGGACCTGAAGCCCCCTGCCTTAGCAAATCCTGGATCCGCCACTGCAGGGAGGTGTACCGGAACAACCGTGATCGCCGCTGCATGGGGTGTATAAGTTTAACGGAACACCTTTGATAACTGCTGCATGGGGTGTCGAAGTGTCGAAATACTCATACGGGGGTGTCGATTGACGCAATGCCGGGCGTATTGCGGGAGTTCGTTTACCACTTTCGGCCGACCGACGCGTGCGGCAGCGCTGGCCGGCCGCGGGCATTAGCCGCTCGGCGTTCGCTAGTCGGCCGCCGGGTTACGAACGCCGGGCGGAGCGCCAGCCGCCCGCTCCCATTAGCTGAGCGGCGTTCGCAACTCGTCCGCCGGGTTATGAGCCGGGTCTGGCAATGGAATATCGAATTCAACAATTTACCGATTATGAGCGATGTGTTGCGTCCGTAAGCGTTTAACACGTAACATTATTGCAGAGTTGTTTAACTTCACGTCTTATGTGACTTATACTATGGCAATTGGTGTTCTATGTAACGTGCCATTTTACCATGCCAGGTTAATGTATTGTCATTATCATTTATCACCATCATATATGTTATCACGTCATATATGTTAATATCAGTCAGGACACAGTCCGCGTGGCAGTAGCGCTCCGTCTGGGCGCCCAAGTGTGCGAACCGCACCGCTGCCGCTGCGGACAAACCGTCGACCGACTCGGACATCACGGGCTCCCCTGCCGTTTCAGTGCCGGTCGTTTCCCACGTCACGCAAGCGTCAATGACGTGGTGAAGCGCGGCCTCGCCAGCGCGGGAGTCCCGTCCGTTCTGGAGCCGGTCGGGCTCGATCGTGGAGACGGCAGGAGTCCCGACGGTCTCACTGTATTCCCGTACAGTGACGGCCGTAGCCTGGTCTGCAGATGAGGCTACGACCATCACTGTACGGAAAGGACGCCGACACCTACGCAGCATCGACGGTGGTGGAGTCGGCCCTCGAGCCTGGCTCAGCCGCCACAGCCGCCGAGGAGCGGAAGAGGCGCTAGGCGACCGGTACCGTTTCGTGCCTCTGGCCGTGGAGACTTCCGGTGTCCTCGGCCCGGCGTGTGCTGCTTTTCTGGCTGAGCTCGGCCGCCGCATCACAGCGTGCACGGGCGAGAAGCGCGAGACGGCATGGCTGCGCCAGCGAATCTCTGTCGCCGTCGTCCGTGGCAACGCGGTGTCGATCACCACTGTCACCCGATCCAGCCTGGAGCAGTGAGGGACACCACAGTGTCTGCCCCGTGGTCGAGGTGTTGCTGATATGGATAGATATAGTGTATATTAATGTTTCTAGTCAATATTGCTGTGTTGTTCTCCTATCATGTATATTTTCATTTGTACTGTACCCTGCTGTCACTCTCGTGCTCATCATGGTCGTGTCTTTCATGCAATATATACGGATATAACCATAAAATGTATTGTCCTGCCGTTTTTATGTTTTAATGTGCTCCCCTGAATCGAGCACAACGTACTACGAAGCCATCATCGTACCTTAAGTTGATTGCAACAACAACAACCGTAGAACAATAAGGAAGGGAAATTAATTGTAGCGGCACCTTTCTATGTAACGACTCAGTAACACCTTCAACGTATAGGTACGTCCTAAGGATAACTGTGAACGATTACTTTCTATGGAAGCAAATTGAACAAATTGAACAAATATGACAAGTGTACACGTTTGTATGGCTAGCTTGTTTACAACTTGCATTTCATTTCAAGCTCCACAGGAATGTCTATTACATGAAGGCATAATGTCCGTGTTTTCCTACTGCGAATCGAGTAAAGCATTACATATTGGAAGCTAAAGCCATATCCAATCCAGGAAACCATGTTTTTTTAAATAAGCATCACTGACAAGGTTTTTAACTAAACATGCTTCCTGTATAAGACTTCCTGGGAAGCTTTACAAATTCAGTTAAGGTCCGAAAGTAAAATATTCAGATATTAAAATAGTATTCGGGAGTTGCACGCTTACATCAGCTGTATGCTGTCTTTATGTTGGTTCAGAACCTCGTCTTGATTCATCTATCATGAACACGGTTTTCACTTACACCTAAACACCTCTTTTTAACACCTCTTTTTCTTCTTGTTTCCGTTTATTGAATCCATCCATAATACAAGTTAATTAGGCTCAGCCTGAGCATAACCCCTGAACTTGGCACGGACAAGTCACGGTTTAGATAGGTTTGGTCTCGGACCCCAAGCCCTGCCGGAACTGCGGCTGCTGCTCACTAAGCCTAAACCCCCAACCAATGTGTATTGTTTGCAGCTCTGCACGCTACACCAGCAGCTCGTTTATGGCATGCTGGGGATATTATCAAACTGATGCTTGTCGGTATCCTTTATGGTCGGAGATAGTCAACTGACCTTGGATTCCTCTGCAGACGCCACAAATATGAGATAATTAATACTGCCATCAAACCCTGGGATATTTTTGATTGCAAAAATCGTGCTGTTTCGATCGTCGACATCGCACGCGTCGTTCTCGGCCTGAGTGAACATTCCGAACGAGCATATCTTCTTGCTGATGATGTCTTACAGAACGCGTTGAGTGAAATCAAGCAACCCATGTATTAATGTTTTAGCTGATAACAGAAACCATTTTTTCTTCAAACTAATTTGGCATAAACACCGAAACTTATGTGTTTACGTGTTACACTCACAAAATCGCTACACACGACCCGGGTGTTAACTCTTGCCACATGGGTTAATTTGGAAATTGACTCATGCATGGAGTGAAATTGCTGAGGCTTCGCTAAATACACACATGCCAGACACCTGCGCGGTGTGTCAGTGCCAACCACCATCGCATCGTGTGTTCAATACCCACAGTTCAGGTGTCCACGGACACCTGGCCGCTGTGTTGGTGTCCAATACACCTGCATCGTGTGTCTGCTCGCCCCCAGCTGAGGTGTTATCTACACCACCAACCTGCACCCGATTGGTGTATAGTTGCAACACTTGCGTCGTGTGTTCGCTCACCGCCAGCTCAGGTGTTCATCTACACCTCCTTGTTTTTACTTACACCCCGCTGAGGTGTGGATGCCGGCGGTGCGAGTATGCGCGCTTGCGCAATGCGAACACTTTTCAAACCAGGTGGCCTCGTGTCAGTTGCCGCGGAAGTGTTGTGCAGAGTGCAGTGCGCCGAACCGTTGTCAGTGTTCAAGTTACCGTTAGTTGCGAAAGGCTGTCAATCGTGCGTTCGTGATCGGAGTTATACGCACCTAATTGTGATCTGTGAGTGCGCAATTTGTGCCTTCTTTTGATCTTAGAAATGTGGTGGTTGTGAATTTGTGATGACCGTTGATCCATAGTAACTATGATTTTGGATGAGTATGTTTGATGAATATTATTGTTGATGTTGATGTTGATGTTGATACATTGATCTGTGTATAACAGTTGACTTTTTTGTTTAAATAAAATGGTTTTGCACGGAGATGTACCTATTATTGGTTGCTCAGATGAGGAAGGTTGCTGCGAGTGGTCGATCAGGTGGTCAGGCTCGTAGCGCTCGTAACCCGGCGGCCCAGTTGTGAGCGCCGCTCGGCTAATGCGCGCGGCCGGCCGGCGCCGCGGCACGCGTCGGTCGGCCAGCCATTGGCCAGCCGGCGCTCGTAAGGCGGCCACTGGGTTACGAGGCCGGGCCTGGCGATGCTCGTCGCTCGGCCAATGTATTGCTTCGTTATTATAAATACGAGCTGAAATATAATGTTTAACTAATCATATGACACGCCGGCACTGGTATGAGTCCAGGGGTAGCCTTTTTCGTCTATTAAGCTAAAATGTCTTCATGAAACAGCCTGTAACAGGATCTGACACAATGATGATATCAGTTCTAACCATTGTGATGTTGCAGTGTTACTCCCATTAGTCCAATATGATGATATGCAGTTGTACTCGCATGTCATTTTTTACAGAGAGACTAGTTTAACAAAACTTAGGTATTTAATGCATGGAGTGCGTCACATCTACTGTAGTGAACTTAAACTTAAATGTAATACAACAGTTTAATGAAAATTAACTAGATGCCTACCTTCAAGTTCAACATAATTTGGCTACGCGACTTTTTGTGGATATCGTTTACGCATAAACATTCCATTTTGAGCAGCAGCAAGTATTTATAAAAGTGCTGAAAGCTTCATTAGCTCCTTCGTAGTCATGTAGATTGCCTAGATCTATTCTGGTCAATGTATGGAAGCTAAAGGCGAAGTTATGAACCTTTTCGACCATGCTGGAAATGATGTTGAAACGTCAAATAATTTCGTAGCCTGGGTGACTTCTCGTTAGCTCGTTTTACTGTGTCTTCTTCTTCTCTATTGTATTGTATTGTACTGTATTTAACAATTAAAACAATCTCTATTTTAAAATGGTTATTCCGAGTGTCGGGTCAGGGTTAAGAAGCGAGACGTGTTAAAAAGACACTCGGTATACAACACACTATAAGATCAAATAAATATAAAAGTACACACATATATAATATATATATAACTATATAAAATATAAATACACACACGCAGCCACACACTCATTCTCCTCGCTTCACACAACTAAAAGTGCAGATACCGCACGCTTTTTAAAAAAAAACAGAGGTAAAACGCGAATATCCAGCGGTAGGCGATTGTACAACTGCGCCGTACACAAAAGGAGGCGCCGCCTGCCCGCTTCGGTTCTCGCGTGCGGGAGAGCTGCGTCTGCGTCTTGCCGGGTGGTTCGAGAGCAAAGAGTAGAGTTGATCTGAAGCTGAGAGAAAACAAACTCTGGCTCTCCGGTGCAGCGTTTTTTTGTGAAGTTTGTACAGCTTGTGGTAAGTAGGCCAGCTCAGTTCATCTCGCACGTCCGATATGAGGTTGAATTTGCGTCGGCCAGAGACAACGCCAAACAGACAAACTCCAGCTTCAGGCGCCGGTCAGTTTTGCTGAATGACAATGGTCGAAATAGCCATTTAAAGGGAATAGTTCACCTTTAACCCGCGCCGTGCCGGTGCTTGGCGTCGTCACCTTCGCCGTGCCGCGGAGGGGCGTTTAGACGCCCCCTCCCCTCGCCCTCATCTCGAACTCGGCTCACAGACGAAACGAAAAATACCATTCGAAAGCTCATCAAACATCATTTTGAAACTTTTCGGTCATTTTTTGTCTCAGGTCAAAATTTAGGTCACCAGAGGTCATCAAAGGTCATATTTTCCAGTTTGAGGACTTCGCTCCAAAAACCCACAAATATCACGGGAACTATGATAGCTAGGAACAAACGGAAAAACAAACGAAAGCTCTTGCAAATGAAATGGCTAAAATGTCCTCAGATTGGAGCTCAGTTCAATAATTTAGGCTCCAGTGGTCATCAAACGCATTGTTTTGTGTGGCAAAACTGTTTTCAAAAATAACTTTTTACCTGATAAAGATAAGGCAATAATTGTGACGCCGTGGTACTAGTCTCGTCAAGACGCTTCGAATAATATTCAAGTTCACCAGTTTAGGTCAACTTAAAAATTTGACCTCAGTGCACGGTCAAGTGGTGACCCAAGTAAGTCATGTTGCATATTGGGAGACGTGTCTCGATGAGGCAAACATATTGGTGCTGGTTTCACTTCTCTATCTTCATTCTGGTGAGAGTTATTGACAAACAAGTGTTGGTGACCTCATATGACCTCGGCTGACCCTGTAGGGGTCAATGAACAAAAATTGCACCTCGGTCATCAATAATTACCTATGATAACATGATCCAGAAGTAATTGGACTGATATCATGCGTATCCTCGGAATAGGAAGCATTTTAATATTTCCCCATTACTTAATCCGCGCACCGAGCACTGGGCGCACTGGGCACTTGTTCGGGGCTTTGCGCCGAACACGAACTGCAGGGGTGTTGATTTCCGCCCCCCCCCCCCCCCACTAAGATCTCGAAAACTACGCTACGTAGCGAGAAGCGGAAAAGGCATTTGATAACTTGATACATGTTCCATCGAAAGTATTTCAGTCTTCTTTTAAGTCAGGTCAAAATTGAGGTCACCAGAGGTCATCAAAGGTCAAATTTTCCAGTTTTTCCTGTTTTAGGACATCGCTCCAGATATTCCCATATATCTCAGAAGTGATGCTAGTTAAAAACAAACGGAAAAAGAAAACGCCAGCCAATGAAATTTGCAATCGCTTAGGTGTCCTCAGATTTTATCTCAGGTCAATATTTGAGGCTCCAGAGGTCAAATAGAAAAAAATGCCGTTTTTTTCTTCTAAATCGTTTTTTGCTATTCACTTTTTACTTAATAAAGATAACGGAAAACTGTTTACGCCATTGTGTTTATCTTGTCAAGGCACTTTGAATGATATACATGATGAACTTGTTAAATCAACTTAACAATTTGGCCTCAGGTCAAGGTCAAGTGGTGACCCAAGTAGGACATGTTGCATATGGGAAGACGTATCTCGACGAGACAAACACCTTGATGTCTGTTTTACTTCTTTATCGTCATTATGTCGGGAGTTATTGACAAAAAAGTGATGGTGACCTCGCATGACCTCAAATGACCCAATAGGGGTCACTGAACAAAAATTACACTTGTATCATCAATAATATGCTATAATAACATGTTCCAGAAGTAATTGGACTAATATCATGCATATCCTTGAAATAGGAAGCATTTGTATACTTCCCCATTGACTTATTATGGGGAGGTTACGAAATTGACCTAACCTTAAGTCACCGATATAAAAATTCCGAGATAAACGAATTGTAAGTACTTATGCCCTCATGACGTCCTGTAAGTTTCAAACTGAGCGGTGAAAAACTCTGGCTTTGGCGCAACTGCAAACATTTTTGGAGGTGGGGTCACTTGACCTGGTCTGGTGACCTGACCTTGGATGACCCGAGGTTATTTTTTGTTTCCAAAGTGTGTGCAATTGATGTCCTAACAGGTTGCCAAAACTCGGCGGCGCTGCGCGCCGCCGTTTTTGCTATCTTTGAAAAACCTGAGGGGGGGGGGAATCACCCCCCCCCCCTGCAGTGCGCGGGTTAAAATGGGGAGGTCACGAAATTGACCCGACCTTAGGTCACCGACATAACAAATCAGAGATAAATGAATTGTAGGTACCTATGATCGTGTGAAATCCTGTAAGTTTGAAACCGATCGGCTTAAAACTGTGGCTGTGGTCCGACCGCTAAATTTTTTGGAGGTGGGGTCATGTGACCTGGCCTGGTGACCTGACCTGAGATTACTTGTGGTCAAGAATTTGACACAATGCGAGTAATTGATGTTCGAACCGCTGTGCCAAAAACGGAGGTGCTGCGCGCCACCGTTTTATCGCTATCCTCGAAAAACCTTATGGGCGTCTAAACGCCCCCACCCCCGGGCACGGCGCGGGCTAACATGGTGTTTTGAACTGAGATAGCAGAATTGTAGAGCAGGTCGAAAAATGGGCTGCAGTGAAATAATTGCCTCGCTACGCTAAGAAATTGCGACACAGAACCTAAATTGAGTTACGGTTTTGGGCTTACGAAATTTCTTCGGTATTTGTATTTGTATTTGTATTAAACAATTAAAACACTCTCCATTTTAACCCTATTTGTAACAGGCTCCTGGCTACCCCTATTTGTAACAGGGGGGGGGCGGATTCCGCCCCCCCGGAGATTTCGAGATCTACCCGTCCGATTTTCAAAAAAGAAACGGCGTTTGGTTCCCCTCAACACGATCTACATTTCTAAATAATAAAAAAATCTAAATTTTTGATAGGGGGCAACAGGGGGGCAAAAACCACACATTTTAGTGGTATTTTTGATCCCACATAGCTTTCATTTTTATCGACCGATTGTAACACAATAAATACGAATCGATAGAGATTGAATTGGAAATTGATATATGACAGTGGCATTTGAAAATTCAAAAATCATAGGCGTGTGCAGGTCACTCAATATGGGGGTGAAGTAAATGCGTAATAAAACCATTTTTTGATGTTTTTTTTTAAGAAATGAAATGGTATGTGATTGTGACATTAGGCAAAACAGTTAAAAATCTTTTTTTTTGCCATAGGCGGTACCAGGTTAGTGAAAAAGGGGGGTAAAATTGGAAAAAATATAAACCGCAGACAAGTTGCTACCCAGCACTATAAATATGTTACTGATCGTAGATAGTTCCTTTTTGCATGTTGCACTTCATAATAGGCGTATCCAGGATCCAAACTGGGTCGGCTCAATACCTTTTGATAAGTATATTATCCGCTATTATGATACTAACTAGTCAACAGTGGCTATTTCACTTACAACTTCAATTAACATTGCTTACCCCCCTTTTACCCTACCTGGACTCGCCTATTATCTTATAATCGTTCGTAGAGTAGCCTGTGGTGCGTGTTTCATCCGAAAACTACAGTATGTTATGTCATTGTACGCCCATGCCTCTTAGTTTCCTTGCAATAATATGACCCCCTTTCTTCCATTCCTGAGCGCGCCTCTGCAAAAAATGACTTTATTCCCTTTCCTGGCCTCAAATGTGCATATATAATTATAAGCTAACCGTCTATTGCGCCGTTATCGCTGGCATATCGTCATCACCAGGCCAGTCACCCCCCTTTGCATGTGCCTGAACACGCCCCTGAAACTCTATATGTAATAAATTATGCAAATAATGGAAGCAAAAGCTATCTTTTACATCTTGATAAATATAAATGCCCCTTACATTGCTCTATTTGCTTCCCGCCAAGCATTGAATATTTCCTGGAAACCTCCCCTTTTCAAGCCCCTGAAACCGCCTCTGCCATGAAATTTTAATGATATTTCATTAACATCAACTAATTTGCACTTGTTCCAATCACCGTGAACCGATGTAACTCCTTCATACTTGAGGCAGTTACGAAGAAACCGTGAAGATCGCATTTCCGTATTATCGCCAAATATCGCCTTCGAACCCACCCAAAACTGTACCCTGGAACCGCCTCTGTTCAGGTTAAGAACTCAAAATTTTGACTCCAAATGCGGTATTCAATTCTATGAAAAGTCCCAAAATTGCATGTGCCTGCTCCCAGCCGTTCTGGAGATATCTGCGAAAAACATGAGGGGGGCGGAATCCGCCCCCCCCCCCCCCCTGTTACAAATAGGGTTAAAATAGCTATTCCGAGTGTCGGGTCAGGGTTAAGAAGAGAGACATGTTAAAAGACACTCGGTATACAACACACAATAAGATCAGATGAATATAAAAGTGCACACGGGCTATATAAAATAAAACACACACGCACACACACACACGCAGTCACACACTCATTTTCCTCACTTCACACAACTAAAAGTTCGGACACTGCACGCTTAAAAGCCCCCAGGGATAAATCGCGAATCTCCAGCGGGAGGCGGTTATATACCTGCGCCGTACAAAAAAAGAAGGCGCCGCCTGCCTGATTCGGTTCTCACGCGCGGGAGAGCCAGATCTGCGTCCTGCCGGGTGGTTCGCCATATATATAGGTATTATGGCGCCATATCTGCTGACATCAGATTTGCGTCGTACGCAGACTACGCCGCAAATTAGCAATGATCAGGGTAAGTTGAGCCGTAACCGTTGAAGTTTTTGCGTGGACTTTATACCTAGTAACCGTGAAACTGCAGTGGGTTACGAGAAACCATCGATCGATTTTTGTGAAGTAAATCTATTTTATCGAAAGATTCAGAAACTCAAGCAACGCTTCCTATTCGTACTTCCTATTTCCTACAACGTACTGTATGCCAATAGTCTGCCATTATTGTGTGAAACAGCTTCCATATCTGAGCTGCCATATGCATGACGTCATACAATGCCATGAAGGTTTTTGACGTCATGAAGGAAAAAAGATAACACAGGCACGGATATGGTGCAGGAACGGGCACGGGTACGGTGCAGGAACGGGCACGGGTACGGTGCCGGAACGGCCACGGGGACGGTGCAGGATCGGGCACGGATATGGTGCAGGAACGGGCACGGGTACGGTGCAGGAACGGGCACGGGTACGGTGCCGGAACGGCCACGGGGACGGTGCCGGAACGGGCACGGGTACGGTGCAGGCACAGGCACGGGTACGGGTACGGTGCCGGAACGGGCACGGGTACGGTGCCGGAACGGGCACGGGTACGGTGCAGGAACGGGCACGGGTACGGTGCAGGCACAGGCACGGGTACGGTGCAGGAACAGGTACGGTGCAGGCACAGGCACGGGTACGGGTACGGTGCGGGAACGGGCACGGGTACGGTGCGGGAACGGGCACGGGTACGGTGCGGGAACGGGCACGGGTACGGTGCGGGAACGGGCACGGGTACGGTGCAGGAACGGGCACGGGTACGGTGCGGGAACGGGCACGGGTACGGTGCGGGAACGGGCACGGGTACGGTGCGGGAACGGGCACGGGTACGGTGCGGGAACGGGCACGGGTACGGTGCAGGCTCGGGCACGGGTACGGTGCAGGCTCGGGCACGGGTACGGTGCAGGAACGGGCACGGGTACGGTGCAGGCACAGGCATATATATGCCGTCAAGTGTTTATTTAAACGAAAAAGAGGCTTCGAGTAAAATATCCAACTACAACTTAGTGTCCATGTATTTCATTAACTGACAGTAATCACTGTCCAAACCTGTGAACCCCACCTGCCTATTGAGAGCGTGTCCCCTGATCTGAGGCAGCTGGGAGCGGCGTGGAGGGGACGGAGGTCTGAGCTGGCTGCTGCTGCGATCGGCCACCGTTACCACCGTTACCGATGGTGGGTCGGTCACCGTTACCATCCTTGTCAATGGTGGGTTGGTCACCGTTACCACCATCACCGATGTTGGGTCGGTCACCGTTACCACCGTTACCGATGTTGGGTCGGTCACCGTTACTACCGTTACCGATGGTGGGCCGGTCACCGTTACCACCGTTACCGATGGTGGGTTTGTCACCGTTACCACCGTTACCGATGTTGGGTCGGTCACCGTTACCACCGTTACCAATGGTGGGTCGGTCACCGTTACCACCGTTACCGATGGTGGGTCGGTCACAGTTACCACCGTTACCGATGGTGGGTCGGTCACCGCTACCACCGGTACCGATGGTGGGTTGGTCACCGTTACCACCGTTACCGATAGGCCGTCCGTTAATCGCCGACTCCCTGTGACTGACCTTCGGTCGGAGATCGGAGCGGCGGCGGCGGCCGTCACCCGATGCTCACCATCTGCACCGCGCGGCTTAACGGTGCCGTTCACTCTGATCAGTCGCTGCAAAACGGATCCGCAGTCACCATTTTCGATAAGCTTTGAACTGAGAAGGACATTGGATAATTATTGTCCTTTCATCATTCAGTAAGTGGAGTCAATAAGCGGTCATTCTACATCATCATAAGCGGTCATTCTCTCGGCTCAACTAGGATGGAACCTTCGGTAAACGGACCCCTTCCTCTTGGCCCCTGTGGTTTGACAGTTAGCAACGGGAAATGGAACCCCTCCCACGACTCCTGTGTTACGACAGTTAGTAACGGGAAACGGACCCCCTCCCCACGGCCCCTGTGCATGGTATACGACAGTTAGTAACGGTAAACGTAACCCCTCCCCACAGTTTTGCTTGCGACGCAGCTTTGCCGTACGACTGCGGCTTGGTTTCTGTAGTCTTGTAAGTCCCACATTTTCGCACGTACTGTTGGTATAACATTTTCTTTTAAAATACTTTTGGACCAAAATAGATGTTATAATGTTTCGTCAACCTGACAGTAAGCTGGTAATCTCAGATTAAACCCTCATATATACAAAGGTGAATTGAGTGTGTATTCTCTTCGGCAATATTGCAGCCTTATGTTGTTTTACCACTTGTAGACATTATACATGCTAAGTATACTTGCCAGACCGCAGTGGCAACCGCAACAGGAACTCGGTTTTTACTCTGTTCTTTCCAGCCGCGGGGCCGGGCTGGCCACCCGCGGAGCTGGTGTTCACCGCAGTTTATACAGGGTTTATCGCTGCCCGGTACGGGACATGCGCTCATACAGATATGTCTACGTGGATACTTAGCACCTAAGCCGATAAAGGGCGTATATTCACGGTGAGGATGAATGATCCCTTGGCAACCACGTCCTGGTTCCGTGTAGTGACAGTAGTAGCGTATTAATGTTATGTACGCCTGCAGAACGTAATTCAATGCATGGGTGCTCTTTGTAATTCATAATTACTTTGTCGTTGCCATTTGTATAATAATTATTCACGGTGCGTGGCAGTTAACAGAGGCGATTAACAGTGCAGGTCTTGTCTCTGGGTCAGCTCGGTCAGAGGACCGGCGCGAGCCGCGTTGCGCCAAGCAGAGCCCCGGCTAAGCTCCGGTCCGATGCGGCAATACGTCTGAAGTAAGCCGGCCATTGGGAGCAAGGCTGCAGACCTGTTATGAAAACACGTTCTTCTGAGCAATCATGTATGATCTTCTGCCGGGCCTGCTGCACCCGGGTGATCGAGCTAGAGAGCCGAACCATCCCGATGTGGATCTATTGCGAGGAAAGTTCCCATACATACCGTGTGCTCCATAACCATCCTGATGTGGATCTATTGCGAGGCAAGTTTCCATACATACCGTGTGTTCCATACGCACACTTGTTAACACAGTTAAAAGTGTGCTAACTAAGGAATATATGATAAATATTATAGCCTGAAGTCTTGATTTGAGGTTGATCGTTATTGCGAATCAAAAGACTACAAAACATTGTCTCAGATAAATAAACCAATTTATTCGAAACAAAACGGTGGTAATGTTTTGGCATCCTCATCAGGTCAGCCATTGTCCGAGTGACCGGACGATCGCCTAGGAGCACAATGTCGTTGCGTTGCTGTTTTCTATGACAGAAAAAAACTTTAATTAGCTTAACACGCGCCCTGGAGGGCCTCTGATAATTACACGCCCTGGAGGGGGAGGGGCGGATTTCACCCCGCCACCCTATGATCTCGAAAACCACGCAACGTAGCGACAAGCGAGAAACGACGTTAGATAGCTCGAGATAAGCTCTTTCGAAAGTATTTCATGATTTTTTTTTTTCAGGTCAATATTGAGGTCACCAGAGGTCATCAAGGGTCGATTTTCAAGTTTTCAAGACTTCGGTTCGAACACCCCCAAATATCTCGGGAACTATGATAGTAAGCAGCAAACGAAAAAAAAAATCGAAAGTCATTGAAAAATGCAATCGACATGGGTGTCCTCAGATTTGAGCTCAGGTCAATAGTTTAGGCTCCAGAGGTCATCGAATGTCAAAAAGGTGATTTTGTTTTCAAAACTGTTTCCCCAAAATAACCTTTTACCTAATCAAGATAAAGCAATAATGTTTACACCATCGCGTGTGTCTTGTCAAGGCGCTTCGAATCATATTCATGGTGACCGGGTTATGTCAACTGAGAAATTTGACCTCAGGTCAAGGTGAAATGGTGACCCAAGTTGGTCATGTTGCATATTGGGAGACGTGTCTCGACGAGACAAACATATTGGTACCGTTTTCTCTTCTCTATCTTCATTATGTCGATAGTTATTGATAAAACCGTGTTGGCGGTCACAAAATTGACCTGACCTTAGGTCACCGATATTAGAAATCCGAGATAAAAAATTGTTGGTATCTATGACCTTATCAAGTCCTGCAAGATTGAAACCGATCGGCGTAAAACTGTGGCTGTGGTACTACTGCAAACGTTTTGGAGTTGAGGTCATCACGTGACCTGGTCTGGTGACCTGACCTGAGATGACCTGAGGCCAAGAATTTTACATAATGCGGGAAGTTCATTTCTAAACAGGTATACAAAAAACGGCGGCGCTGCGCGCCGCCGTTTTTGCGCTATCCTCGAAAAACCGGAGGGGTGGGCGGATTTCGCCCCCCTCCAGGGCGCGTGTTAACCCTCGCCCTACGGGAGCTTTTTCACCTTCGCCCTACGGGGGTCCTAAAAAGACCACCTGTTAACTTCCAAACCAAACAACATAGAGCAATTCGGTAAGAACCAACATGTTGCCTGACATGTTTGGAATCTAACGGTATGCAATTTGTAGGTTTCGGATCAACGAGTGACCTTCCAGGTCAAGTGAATGACCTCGATCGACCACGTCCAGAACAGCAATTTTGCTCTGTCAGAAAACCTCAAAATTAGAAATTGATAAATGTAAATAAAAAGGCATGTTCCTAGACCAGTTTTGGCTCAGAAATACAGAAAAGGTAATTATTTATTTGTATCTGGTCAAAGAAGTCCAAAAAACTTATTAAAAAAATGACGTCATGAATTGCAAACAATTAGGGAGCCATCACTCAGTCAAAAAAAGAGATATTTCTTTGAAATTTGGTTCGAGTATTGTCCATACTCAGTTCACTCACATATATTCCGTTTTTTAACACCTTTTAAAATTTTGATTTTGTGGTGATTTTTCCAAAAAAAGTTTTTGTTCATTTTGGGGGTCAAAAACCCAAAATTTCGAAAATCCGAGATTGCCATTTACAACAATTTTTTTTTTTTATCTTTGCTTGTTTGCGTTTGCAATTTGCTTTAAAACTCTATTTTCTACGATTTTTCAAACATTTATCGTTTTTCCACCAACATGACGACATCAAAACATCATTATTTCCCAAATTTCTAAACCAATTTCAATGAAATTCTTACAGCATACGTATAATTGTTGTATACTTAGCTACTAATTTTCTTAGCAAGATTCGCCTTATGTATAAAAGTTATGCAAGAAAAACCTCAGGGGGGGTCGTTATAGGACCCCCCGTAGGGCGAGGGTTACAGCTTGAGGTGAATTTATGTTGATATCACATTTGTTGGCTTTATAATAGATTAATCCAGTGAATCTCACGACCCAACGCATCCTCGACAATTATGAACTATTTAAATCTGAACTATAAGTGTACTGTT